>QLPN01002380.1:6245-25676 GCA_003314395.1 Albatrellus ellisii | reverse complement strand
ATGCTGTGTACATCCTATCTGATCTGATCTGATATTCCTCTCTACCAGTTACTTGTTGTACTGGTAGGCTTTCACATGGGTTTATTTACTTGACCCACATCATACTCCTCTCATCTTCATCTTTGTTCTTTACAGTTAAGACTCCTCTTCAACTCTATTGTGTTCCACTATATCTTTCTTCTTGTCTCTTCCTTAAACATCAGCACTTCTCTCACTTGCTGAGTCTCTCTCTGTGTTATACCTCTTTACCTCTCTGTGTACACATCACTTGTTTCTTATCAGCCATGTGGCACCCCTTGCAGGCTGCCTTGGTCTCTGCCCTCTTCCTTGCAATGCTAGAGGCCTGTTGATGAACTATATGCTTAAGTAATAACCTCCTTCCTTTTTCATCTTGTTACTGTACATGCATACATACATACATACATACATACATACATACATACATACATATGTGTACACAAGTTTCACCATACATAGACTTATGGTCCATGTGCTACTATACTTACTATAAGTAGCATCTAGTAGTGTTGTATATGAATAAGAACCATTCTAGTTCCACTCAGTGCATGGCCTGCCTTCATCGAGGCCTACACTTTTTATCAACTGTTGAGACCCAGAATAGGGGCTAGGCAACCAGAGACCCTACTAAACATGGGAGGAGTTAGAGGGAGCTGGCATGAATAGTATGTAGCCTGCTGCAAGGAAGAAGATGGCTACACAGTAGCCAATGAGGACAATGTAGAGGATGGTCTCCATGGAAGACCAGAAGAATGTTGAAGGGAGTGGTAATGACTGTTTGAGAACACCTCAAGAGGAAGGAAAAGAGAATGTCCACTTGTCTTATTAAGATGCTACATTGCTACTATTTATACTACTGGAGCCAGTGCACAGACCACACTTAGTAAGGTGAGTGTGGGGCACAGGTGCCAGAGAGAATGATAGCATGAGAACTCAACATCAATAATATACCTCAATTACCAAAAAACATCTGATAGTATGTTTCAAGTATAATGAAACTGGAACTCATATTGTTCAAACCCCCTTGAACCTGAACCTAAAGTTCAGTTCTAGGTTCTCCAAAATCCCTTGAAGAACCAAACTGAACTGAACTTTGCCAGCACTACACATCCCTCACATACTTGGGCATCCTTGTACTTAACTGTGGAAAACTGGGCAGGGTGGTGAACAATAAATATGGCACAGCATAAAATAAATATGCATTGCAGGAGGAATAAACACTGGTGACAATAAGGGCTATTCCCTTGAGGAGACCGAGCAGTGGGCCAAGGAGCCACATCTGATGAGAAAGACAACAAGGTGTACAAGTGAAGGTACACAAAATAGAGAGGAGATTGCTACAAAAGACAGGTATGTCAGAGATGAGATAGAGTAGCAGATGAGATACATACCTCAGCAGTAGAAAGAAGTGCTGAGGTATGTGGACAAAAAATGAGAAGTTTATACAGTTCAGCTGTAATAAAGTTTAAAGGAGGCTCAACTGTAAAAACAAAAGATAGATCCCAAAAAAGGGAAAGAACGAGTAACATGATCTGCAAGAGACTAAAACATATACTAATATGGATAAGTATGATCAGCATTGTATAGTAGGAAAAACTGACATTAACTACTTACACTCCACTCAAACCTTACCCACAAACACTACTTAAGATGGCACCACTATGTTATATATTCTCTTACAATGTCTGAGTGAGTACTCCATTTTACCCATCTTATTACCACTCTTCTCACTCCCCTGCAGCTTCCTCTCACTACACTGTGGCATGTTGGATTTCATCTACTATTCATGCCACTGAGCAGTTCCCACCACTTATTTCCACTATATCTTCTTATCTTTCTATCCATCTCATCTATATCTTATCACACATATCTGATTTTCTTATCTCATCTCTTACATCTCATCTGTGGCTCTACTCTGTCATCTATATCTGGCTGTGCTCTTGTCTTTTGCTTCAAGCAGTCTCTTTGTCTCAATCTTTGGAGTGGAGCTACAACTCTATAGTTTTGTCTCCATATCTACTCTTTCCCTCATCATCTTTTGCCTCTCTAAGTCTTTCTACCCTCTGGAAGGCATCTATCTCACCATCTGTGCCCTCATGTCTGGCTTCCCTCCTCTTGTGGCTCTGCTCTTTTCAATCCCCTGCCCCCTCCTGCTGCCCCCAATACAATCTGTCACCATCCTCTTGTTTGCCTCAGCTGTCAGCCCCATCCTGCATCATCATGGCACTTGTCTACTGTCCACACCTCCACTCTGTTGCTGCAGTCATGCATGCTCTCTTATCCCCATTAGGGATCACATACTCATTCATTGCATTATACAACATTCTTGTGATTGCCTGCCCAAACCTGCATGTACACTGGGGGGTGAAAAAGAAGGCTCAGAATCTGACATGAGCAAAAGTGTGTGCAGTCATATTGTGGCAGTCACAGATGTGACAACATGTGACAATTTTCATATCACATTCTCTAAGTCACCAAATTGCTGGGCAACAACAACACCTCTACTATTATGCCTCTCAATTCTTGCCATGACCTATATAAATGCTTCAAGTGTTGTGTTTTCAACAATATCATCCTTCTTCCCATGCACTTATGTCTCATATAAATTCTTGCCAGTCATCTTGTTCAAATAGTATTGAGGACTATAAGGCCATGTTGTGAAACCAATGCTGATGTCAAAGCAAAACAACTGAAGAAAGAGCTAAAACAAAAAAGGAATAATTGCACTTCAACCAGCAGATATCCCAGATGACCAGAACTGGGGATAAAACACTAAGTGAACTACTGTATATATAGTACTGGAAACAGTGCACAGACCATGCTACACACTATAGGGCCAGAGTATGAGAACAAAAAGGGATGATGTCATATCTAACAATAGAAGGGACATGTCAGTGCTGTACAATAAGTACAGCAACTGTGAGAACAATTAGAAAGATTCTGCAGTAACAATGAGAAAAACAGTCATAACTACATCATAATCAGGCTGATTGGGGATTGGATGACATACATGTCATCAGCTGATAAAGATGAACAAAAGGAACACATGACCATGGGAATCACTTTGATAGATCAGGAGCAATTGTAAGATCTATAGTGATTGAGAAATAAGAAAGATAGGAAAAATGAAGAGAAAAAGGTGGGTAAAAGCTGGGCAACAGCCTGAGTAGAAGAAAAGCCAACATCAAGATTGCAAAGTAAATGTAAAGAAGGATTGTAGTGCTATCCATGATGAGGGGAGTGGGTAAGTAACTGACTAACTATCAATGTCCCTTGTACAATACTTACATACTATAGGTGCTGGTGCACAGACCATGCTGATGTAAGTATGTGTGGGGTGTGGGTGCTGTGGTGAAGAGCAAATCATGTCAACAGGTCCCAGCAATGGCCCTCTGCAGCCACCACCATCACAGTCACAATCTCCACCTCTGCCATGTAGCCCCTCTACTGTGCAATATGCCAGTGTCTATGCTAATTACTTAGTTGATCCTCACCCAAATAAATCACAATTTTTTGGGAAGGCAGAGACCTATATGGACCAGATGAATATGGATGGGTATAGCCACCACTGTCATTGGCAATAGCCAACCTGCTTAATATGGAAGGTGAGTATGGGCACAGTGCACATGCCATTTGCAACTCCAACAAAAGCATGTCACAGAGAATGCATAAGTAGCCTGATTGTCAATCAGATGCATGGCACATGTTGTGCTGATGCCCTATGATAAGATATAGCAAGATTTAATAAGATTGAATCATCAGATCAAGAGTAGTAAGTAGATCAGTGAATATATAGTGAATATAAGGAAGAATGTAGGAAGAATAAAGGGAAGTAGTCACATTGGAAGAGATCAAGTGTCAGGCCACTATTATTTTCCCTATTTTTCTCTTCATTTTTCTCTATTTTCTTATGCCTCTATTGTCATAGATCTTACAATTGCTTCTGATCTATTGAAGTGATTCCCACAGTCATGCATTCATCCTTTTCATCTTTATCAGCTGATGACACATATGTTGTCCAATCTCCAATCAGCCTGTTCTATCTTTAGCTATACCTCATTTTCTCATACTTACTGCACATGCTCACCAATCCTTCTCACACCTGCTGTGGAGTATCACCAATCACTCTCACAGTTGCTGTGGAGCCTCAGTCAGCACTGATGTGTCCCTTCTATTATTAGATATGACATCATTACTTTACTTTCTCATTCTCTGGCCCTATACTGTACTGCATGGTCTGTGCATGCTTCAGAGTGCTATATATACCTAGGACTCCTAGCAGTTTATTCCCCAGTTCTGATCATCTGGGATATCCACTAGGTACAGTACTAGTTCTCTCCTCTTTTACTAGATACTAATATATCTGGGATATCCACTAGTCTAAGCACAATTGTCCTATTTGTTGTTTTAGCTTTCTTCC
The DNA here is from genome assembly GCA_003314395.1 of Albatrellus ellisii. NCBI lineage: Eukaryota > Fungi > Basidiomycota > Agaricomycetes > Russulales > Albatrellaceae > Albatrellus > Albatrellus ellisii. The sequence continues at coordinate 21,238 of QLPN01002380.1, read as the reverse complement.
TCAGTTGTTCAGCTTCAACATAACGTCAGCCTCACATCAAGTCATAGCACTCTTATCCATTGCATGAGATTTGATGGTACTGTGCATGCAGGTTTGGGCAAGCAAGAACAAACTGAGTGATTGATAATAACAAAGTAAGCATGTCCCAGAAAGGGGAGAGCATGGCTAACATAGCTGCAGCAGATGTAAGTAGGCTGCCAACACAGAGGTGGGGCAATGTGGTAAGAGTACACTACAGGGTTGTGTAAGAGATAGTAGGATGGTAAGAATAAGCAGTACTCACTCAAATGAGAGGGAGAGACCATCTTCCCTCTTCCTGACCCATGACCCATACTATATTAGTAAGTGTGGTCTGTGCACATCTGCATTTTGTATATCAGTAGTCTAGTAGTGTCTCAGAATAATAAGTGGATATCTCTCTTCTGTCCTTCAGTGTGCTGTCTGCACCTGTCTCTACAACTTTCTTCAACACCCTCTTTTGCAGTCCTGTCATGTATTTTGCTCTTCTTCTTTTTGTCTGCTTCTTCTCAGCCTTCATCCTGGGCTGGGTAACTGCTCTCATCATCTACCACCACCTCTCATCATATATCCAGTCTCTCCTCCCATTCTATTCATGTCTCACCACCTTTGCCACCACACCTTTTATACCTGTGCCAACACATAGTGACACTATGCTCTACTTATAGTAAGTATGGCAGTGCACAGACCAGAGTAATAAGTACAACCTGAAGTGTGTATGTATGTGTATGGTGGTATGCATGTGTGTATGCACTGCCAAGTACCTGGGCAGGTCTGCAACATATAAATTGACTACTAGACACATCACCAAGTGGTGTTACCTCAGGTTCCTGATATTCTTCAACATCCAGGATAAAATTTTCATTTTTTTTGTTAATGAAAGAGAATGAACCTTGAAATGACTGTTGGCATCACTTACTAAAGGATACAAGCTCTCACAGACACCCTTGCAAGATGTTAAATACTACCTGTGTATCACACTCATTTTAGACCATTATAGCTTGTAAATTACATTAAATAAGAGTGATCACATAATGCCATTATATAATACTGTATTACATAATCAAGTACATTTAATGTAGCATTCAAGTTATAATGATCTATAATGAGTGTGATAAATATTATGACATCATCTTACATAAGTATATTATATAATTATTTGGATTATGTAATGGTATTATGTGATCACTTTTATTTTCATTTAGCTTCTCTCACATATGCACCTTATTAAATTAATTATTATCTTTTTTAGTCTTTCACTCTACACATACTTGATACATATGTATTACATCACAGACTACCTCCACTTCCCACATGGGTGTTAGATCTTATCTGATCTTTCTTATCAGTATCTCTCCCTCTCTAATACCTGTGGCCTGTTGGTGCAGGAAGACAGGTGCAGGCACTCTTTATGAAAGAAAGGAGATGTCCACTTGATATTCTAAGACATTATAGAGCTACTGATATATAAACTAAGATCATGCACAGATTGTGCTAACTAATAAAGTGTGGGCCACAGGTGTCTAGAGGGAGAGAAGAGTGATAACAGATCAGATCAGATAAGAGATAAGATCAAGGCAAATCCAACATGACCCATACTCTTTAGTCAGCACAGTCTGTGCATGATCTCAGTCTGTATATTAGTAGTTCCATAGTGTTTGTAAATCCAAGTGGACATCTCTCTCTGTTTTCCCTTGGTGTGTCCTCACCAGTCTCTACTCTGCCTTCATCTTCTGTCACTCTCTTGCACTCCTATAATGGAGTCTGCCCTGCTTCTTTTCATTTGTGTCTTCTTAGTCTTTATCATAGGCTGGGTTGTCACCCTTGTTGTCTACCACCACCTCTCATTGTGTATCCAGTCCCTTCTCCCCCTCTAATTGCATCTTGTTGCCTTCACTGCCATGCCTTTTCAACCTGCACCAACAGGTTATGGGCCCTGGCCCCAGCCTAGGTGACCTCTTTCTTCACCCTCACTCACTCACTCACCACTTACTTTCACCACTCCAACCCCAAGTGCTGCATCACTGTCACACCCATGACCAGGCCAGCCTCTTGGCATAAGTGCCCTCAAGAATGACAAGGAAGCCACACCAAGCATCTCAATGGGGCTGCCATATGTTGGAATATTCACACAATTCATCCAGCTTCACCTCCTACATGTCAACACACATCTTTATTACATATACCCACTTACATCTCCCACAATACATTCTTAGCTACACATCTCCACACTCTGCTTAAACCTTATTCACCACACACTTTTCTCTTCATTTTTCTCTATTTTCTTACGTCTATATCATCATAGATCTTACAATCACTCCTGATCCATCAAAGTGATTCCCATGATCACATACTCTTTCTCTTCATCTTTATCAGCTGATGACATGTATGTCATCTGATCTCCAATCAACCTGTTCTATCTTTAGTTATGACTCCTTTTCTCACACTTACTGTGCATGTTCACCAATCCTTCTCACACCTGCTGCAGAGTATCACCAATCACTCCCACAGTTACTGCAGAGCCTCAGTCAGCACTGACATGTCCCCTCTATTATTAGATATGATGTCATTACTTCACTTTCTCATTCTCTGGCCCTATACTGTACTGCATGGTCCATGCATGTGTGAGCGCAGGCTTGGGCAGGCTAAGAAGAGCATAGTGAAGAAGGTGTAGATTGTTGAGACGTTATAGACAGTGGTGCATGCAATGGCGCAGAGTGGTAAGACGTGGTACAGCATTGTAATATAATGCTATATAGCTACAGAACGTGGGGGGTGTAGTAGATATAGTGTGTGCTGCACTGAGTTCAGGCGGCGCTGTAATGTGGGGTTGTATGTGGGGTTGTAGTGCGTGCTACACAAACGTGGGTTAGTGGGCCTGGAGCGGTCTAGAGCGGTCTATGACGTGGTAATGAGATGAGTAGGTAAATATAACGTGTGTCAGTAAGACATAAAGAAAGACATGTAAGTAGTAAGTATAGCGAAGCTGAACAAATACCGTGAATATTCCAACAGCATGCTCTAGGGTACTATATATACATAGGACTCCTAGTGGTTTATTCCCCAGTTCTGATCATCTGGGATATCCACTAGGTACAGTACTCCTTTCTCCTCTTATTTACTATATGCTAATATATCTGGGATATCTGCTAGCTTAAGTGCGATTGTCCTTTCAGTATCCTTTTAGTTGTTCAGCTTTGGCTTTGTGTCAGCCTCACAATTGATCAGAACTCCCTCCCCCACCACACCTTTCCTCTTCCCCCCTTTCCCGAAGACAGGTGTTTCCACCACCAATTTGTCTGCAACCCATTCTACACCATAGCCCATTCTACACCATAGGCTTTGTTCACAAACCAAAACGTGAACAGAAGTGTTTCTATCATCAACTTTTCTTCCCTCACCCTCCTCTCCATTTCTGTCAACACTGCAAGTGGCAGAAACATGAGAGTGAGTGTATCTGTAGCTTGTGGACTAAAGTCTATGTCCCTTGCTCACCCTCTTCCACCCTTCAAATCATCATGGGTTGTTATAGTGTTCACCCCTTACACCTCCACCTTGTGCCCAGTGACATCCTCCACAGCACACATGTGGTGGACACTTGGAGTAGAGTGGTCAATACGCAATCGTGGATGTTCTGGGAGGACCTCATACAACACACAGATTCCTGGGAACTTGGTGGGTCTTCTGACAGCTCAGGGACCACCCACCCCTTCTACATGCCACCCTTGTCCCCCCCATACTCACTCTAGGACAGAGCATCTTTTAGATGAAGGTCTAAATGTTAATTTTTACTCACTCCTCCCCATTACCTGCCCCTCTACCACTCATCTCCATCTCAGGTGTTGCCTTCTTGCTTGGCATGCATGCATCATCATCCAATGTCACAATGAACCTGTGACAAACTACAAGCAGTTTCCTTTCTGGATTTTTCCAGATCCAAGATCAGAGTGGTGGAAGAATCAGGACAGGAGGTATCGTATTAAATACCCTCCTACCTTTTTCAGATCTTTGCTTTATCAATATTACAACAATCCATCTCTCATCCCTCCCCCTGTCCTCCTAGAATTAGGAGCAAACCCAGATTGCACTTTTCATATAAACCCCCACCATCATTTCACATCTTACATCACAGGGGGCCCCCAAATGTCTACATACTAGTGTAGACATATTGTTCTTCAAGATCATCGTTGTTTTCATATTTGTTTGCATCATCATCCATGCATTTTATTGAAGAATATAGTGCTTCTGTTTTATGACTGAGCATGCCATCGACTTGACATCACTCAATTACAGAAGTACTGGAACACTTATAGAAATTATCAGACAGATTATTGGTCAATCTGTCTCAAGACAACCATCTCCCCCAACACACAGAGAAGACAGCAAAGAGCCAGAATCTCACTCAAGGAATTGATTCATGAGCTTAGGAGATCAAAAACTGTCAACGTCACAGCACTTAGAATCCAAAATCGACAGTCTCGGTACAGCCTTAGCAGCAACTCTAGTACCTCCATCTGCTGCTCCATTTGCTCCTATGGATCAAGAGCATGAACCACTGACTTTTGGGGAGATGATGAAGATAATAGAGAATCAACAGAAGCTGCTGGTGCAGCAACAACAAGCAATGACAGATCTGATGACATGCCTAGCATTAGGAGAAGGAGGTCACTCTTCAGGGCCAGGAATAGGCCTCCCACCCCATGTCCACCTTCCCAAGGTTCATGTTGCAGAACCAACTCCTTTTGATGGAGACAAAAAGAAGTATCCAATTGTCTTTGGATCAAATTTACCTTGTTCTTTGGGCACATCCTGAATATAAAGATGAAGACAAGATAATGGTTATATTGTCCTACATCAAAGGAGGATATGCAGAAGAATGGAAGAAAGGGGTCTTACAAGATATGGAGGCTTACAGAGTAGAGCCTCACAAGTATGAAGAGCCATTCAAGAATTTTGATGAGCTCTTAACAATGATGAATATTACCTTTGGAGATCATAATGAAGAACAAACAGCGCAGCAAAAACTAACTACTATTTCACAGGGGAGTTGTCATATAGAGGAATACATCACTGAATTCCTCTTATACAAAACAGCATCTGGATATAACAATGGCACATTATGCACATTGTTCAAGGAAGGGATGAATTGTCCTCTTCTCCAGTCCTGTTATGTCAAGACACCTCTTCCTGGTGATTTAGAAGGATGGATCAGATGAGCAAGAGTCAGGGCATATGCATATCAGGATATGCAGAACTTCGAGTCAACTTGGGGATGAAGACAGATGCAGCAGCAACAATATGGAAGACAACAGGGGCAACAACAATGTAACTTCACCCCTCGCCAATTCACTTCTACAGCTGTGCCTGCAGGAGAACCTATGGATGTCAACAGAGCAAGAGGACCATGCCCTTGATTATGTTTCAATTGCAGCAAAGAAGGACATTTCACAAGAGAATGTCCCAAGCCAAGATGCCCGCAGGGGCAACAACAACAATGAAGGGGGAATGTGAGGACCCTTCAGGAGATGTGTATGCTGAATGAAGCAGACTTCTTGGCTGAGATGCAGAAGGAGTTTCAGGCATGTGGTCTCAGATTGAACGATCTGAATGGCTCAAAGAGTGGAGCACAGTAGTCGGGTTTTGGGTTGGATGGGAACTGAGCACAAGTTCGCTGTCCTATAATAGGTTTTCTATGCTTCAGACTGATGATACAGATGTTGATTGTCTCAATGCTTGTACCCAAATCTATTTAACATGCATTGTTCCATCTTACTCTCAGTCTGAAGTGAAGCCTCAAGTGCAACAGGTTATTCCTCCTGTTGAGAAAAAGGAATACATCAGAAGAATGTTATTTGATGTTACCAGTTTCCCTGAAATGAAACTCAAAATCAAAACTGTGGACACTGGAGCAGTTCTAGAAGTCAATGCTCTCCTTGATTCAGGTGCTACTGGATTATATGTTGACAAAGAATTTGTCAAGAAAAACAACTTAAACACAAAAAATTTGGCAAAACCTATCCCAGTCTACAATGTCAATGGATCACTCAATCAAGGAGGATCTATTGAAGAAATGATCAACTTCATCATGACTATTGATGGTCATACTGAACGTGCCACTTTTGCAGTCTGTAACTTGGGCAAAAAGAATGTCCTTGTTGGTGAATCATGGTTGAAAATCCATAACCCTGAAATTGATTGGCTACAGGGAAAAATACACTTCATGAGATGCCCATGCAGATGCAAAGTACGTCTCAAGGCAGACAGACAAGTCTGGAAATCAAACAAGAAGTTGATGAAGCAGCAAAGTTGAACTATACATCAAGAAGCCGAAGAAAGAATTGCAGCCAAAGAAGAAGGAGATTGGATATTGATGGTTATGGTCAATCAGAAGGAAATGGAGGCATCCATTCAAAATATTAGCCAAGAACTTGCTATTGAAGTGGAAAAGAAGAAGTTGAAGAAGAATTTCAAAGACATTGTACCCAAAGCATATCATCATTTCAAACGGGTATTTGACAAAGAAGCTTTCAACTCTCTTCCTCCAAGATGTCCTTGGGATCATGCTATTGAACTTAAACCAGGTGCAAAACCATCAGCTGGTAAAGTCTACAATCTTTCCTTGGATGAACAGAAACTGTCAGGACGCATTTATTTTTCTTTTAATTATATGATTTCTTTTATCCTTATCGCTCAAGATCTACACAAGGTATCTTACCAGATCATGAAGATCTTATCGTGATTACATATGACTCACTCCCATTTCATCATCGATCCACTTACTATACACATATGACACAGATTCTCACAGTTGCTTACAGAGCTTCCCACAGATGCTGCGCATCCTTACTGATGCTGTGCAAGTTGCTTATTGATCATTCACAGGAATGCTGCGCATTCCTTTATGATACGCCTGCCCTACAGTACATACATGGTCTGTGCGCAGATTTCCATTAGTATATATACTTCAGCTGTATCGTAGCTACTCTTCAGCTGAATACATCTGGGATATCCGTTTGCATAAGTGTGATCTCATCCCTCTTGTTAGCCCTTCCCTTTCTCTTACACATTGTGTGACCTTGCTGGCAAACGTCGGCCTCACAATTGTATTCAGCTCCCATCCTTCGCAACCTCACACTTCTATCCCCCTTCCACATCATCACTCCCCTCCCTCCTCACTCAAGAGAGTGTTGTATTGTTATAGTTCTCGAATTCTTCGTAGTTCAGCTGCAGCGCTGGGCCATATATTGCCTCAGCGAGCAGTGCAAGGGTGTCTACCAATTAGTGGGGCACTGAAGATCTCTCTGACAACCGTTTGGACCAGAGATACTATAATTTTTACTATATCAAAGATCTCTTTCGTAGTAGTTTTAGTACTTAGTACAACTACCTACATTCCACTTCCACTCTGCGTTTGAAAGGCTTGTTCCCTTGAAAAAGGAACAAAGAGTTTTCACTTCGTGCAGTTTTATCTTTCACCATTCCGAGAATACTTTGTTCGGAAAAAAGAACTAGGTTGGGCAAATCATACACCAGACTTACTTCTTCCCTACCTCCACCCACACAACCTCACACTTCCCAAGCCCTCATCCGCTTCTATGGCAACGCATTCGAATATCGTTGACAACAAGCTATCTGGTTCTACAAGCTCCATAATCCATACTACACCACTCATCCTGAAGAATTCCTGTGGCATTTCTTTCCTCACTACTGGGAAAGAACCAGCCCGTATTATAATTCGCTCCCCCAACAATTCATCTTTAGGGGAGAAGTCATCAGATGAGCGGTCCATCCAATTGGCAAGCACGAGAACCAGTATCAATAATACCAGATTCATCCGAAGAAAGGATGGAAGACGATCAAATAAACCCAATAGCAGCCCAAATAGTGGATCTGGAGGATACCTTGGAGATAATGAGGCACGAGATAGAACAGTCGAAGATGGCACAGCAGCAACAACAAACTCATCAATTGGAAATGGGGAATGCATTGGTTGAGATAACCAAATCCTTGGCCAGAATAACATCGATGCTATCCGCCCCCCAAACCCAAACGCCACCTTCAACAAATATCTCTGGCCTCACTGCCGCCCACACAGGCCATGTATTTGCCCAACACCGGGTAAAAGTTTCATCACCTACTCCATACTCAGGGAAGCGCAACAAACTTGATTCCTTTATACAAGAATTATTTCTTGTATTTGCGGCAAATAAGACGTGGACCAATAGTGACAGAATCACATATGCCCTATCATATATGATAGGAGGAAGCACAGAAGCCTGGAGAAATCTAGTAGTTGCAAAACAGCAATTACATGAAGTCCATCCCAACAATCCATCTTATCCAGAACCCTTTATCAATTGGATGGACTTTGACATGAAATTGCGAGCGCAATTCAGTGATCCAGACGAAGCACAAATGGCGCAACAACAGTTGCATAAATTACGTCAAGGAGGAAAATCAGCAGAAGAATTCACTACAGAATTCCTCTTAATAGCAGCCAAAACCAAATACGACAATGAAGCACTCATCGACTGCTTTAAAAGAGGACTTAATGTAGATCTTCTACAGAAAATCTATAACATCAATCCTCCTCCTTCAACGTACCTTTCATGGCAACAAATGGCGCAGAGTACGGATCGACATATGAGAGAGTTCAAGCAGTTGGTTGCAGACAGGGGATCCTCAAGTTGGGGACCCAGATACAACCGCAATGCTACTCAAACTAATATCGCTAATCCTTCTGTGAACCATAAAGCCAGCAATGAAACAGTACCAATGGATGTAGATCAAGCACAAAGATGTCGTGAAATTATTTGCTTCAACTGCAGGGAAAAGGGGCATATATCACGAGACTGTCCGCAAAAGAAGAAAGAGAAATTGTGCACAATTCACGAGCAGATTAGGGGAATGACCACCGAGGAATTTGCACAGATGTTGAATGATGAAGCGATAAAGAAAATCGCTAAGGAAGTGGGTTTTGGAAGGGACGAGTAGTAGATGTTGCTACATCGTCCAATCGATTCTCAGTACTTACTCCAGATGATGGCGCTGTTGATCACGCCAATGTATGTGATCCTATCGAAATATTTAATCACATTGCATCAAAAGAAAGGACTGAGAAAGAGACATTAGAGAGTATGCCCTCTCTAGAAAAAGAAAAGCATGTTATCATGGGAACATGAATGGAATTACCCATGATAGAATTGGAAATCAAAAAACCAGACAACGGACAAGTAATTACTATTCAAGCCTTGGTTGATTCAGGAGCAACAACCTGTTACATAGATGAAGAATTTGTCAAAAATAATCGTCTAGTCACAAAGAAACTCTCAATCACCATCCCAGTCTATAATGTTGATGGAACAAGAAATGAACGAGGTTCCATCAAAGAAACAGTGGATCTCATAGTCAAGATACAAAATCATACAGAAAGAAATATATTCTGTGTCACAGGATTAGGAAAAGTCAACCTTATCCTTGGAGAAACATGGCTAAAGATTCACAATCCAGAGATAGATTGGGAAATGGGAAAAGTAAAGTTTACTAGATGTCCACGACGATGTCATGTCAGAGTAGTTGCAGAACGAAAGGAACACAAACAGAAGAAGAAGAAAGAAGTTCCTAAATTGATGGAAGTTGACGAAGAAGAAGAAGACACAATAGGAAAAGAAGACAAAGTACTATGTGTCATGGTTGGAAATCCTGAATTGGAATCATCCATATCAAATATATCTTAGGATTTGGCAATAGAAGCAGAAAAACGAAAGATCAAGAAATCTTTTGAAGATATAGTACCCAAGGCATATCATGGCTTTAAATTGGTTTTTGCAAAAGAATCATTCGACGAATTACCTCCCAAAAGGACGTGGGATCATGCAATCGAACTAAAGCCAAATGCAAAAATGCACATGGGGAAAATCTACAATCTTTCATTTACAGAACAAAAAGAGTTAGAGAAGTTCATTGAAGAAAACTTGAAATCAGGACGAATCAGACCATCAAAATCACCGATGGCCTCTCCTTTCTTTTTTATTAAAAAGAAATCAGGAGAATTATGTCCTATTCAAGATTATCGACGCCTAAATGAGATTACAATCAAAAACTCTTATCCCTTACCACTTATTTCAGAGTTGATTGATAAACTCAAAGGAGCCAAATACTTCACAAAACTCGACATCAGATGGGGATACAACAATGTTCGTATAAAAGAAGGAGACGAATGGAAGGCTGCCTTCATCACAAACCAAGGACTATACGAACCTCTTGTTATGTTTTTCGGACTTACAAACAGTCCTGCTACATTCCAAACAATGATGAATCATCTCTTCAGAGAGTTGATAGCGAAAGGAAAAGTGGTGGTTTATATGGATGACATCCTTATCTTCACGGCGACAATTGAAGAACATAGGATCATAGTGGAAGAAGTATTGAAGATATTACACAATAACAAGTTATACCTCAAACCAGAGAAATGCGACTTTGAGAAAACAGAAATTGATTACCTTGGATTAAAAATCTCCTTTGACAAAATTATGATGGACCCTGTCAAAGTTCAAGGTATTGCAGAATGGCCAATACCAACCTCAGTCACAGAAGTTTGCTCTTTCCTCAGTTTTACCAATTTCTATCGACGTTTTATCAGAGGATTCTCAGACATCGTGAAACCCCTCAATTCACTTCTACAAAAAGACGTCAAATGGCATTGGGATTCAGAACAACAAGAATCATTTGAAAATCTTAAAATAGCGTTGTGCTCTCAACCTATTCTGGTTTTTCCTGAACCCAATTGCCCTTACCTTGTAGAAGCAGACAGTTCAGGGTATGCTACAGGAGCAGTCTTATCACAAATGAGAGACGATGAAAAGTGGCATCCAGTGGCATATATCAGCAAAGGGTTATCACCAGCAGAGAGAAATTACGACATCTATGACAAAGAGATGTTAGCTGTTATACGTGCACTGGAACAATGGAGACACTATCTAGAAGGAACAGATAGTCCAGTCCAGATCCTCATGGATCACAAAAACCTAGAGTGCTTTATGAGTGCCCAGAAATTGAACCGTCGCCAGGCTCGATGGTCTCTTTTTCTTTCTAGGTTCAACATTCACCTTTCCCACAGACCGGGAAAGAGTTCAGCCAAACCAGATCTCCTCTCGAGATGAGCGGATCATAAAGAGGGGGTGGAACATGACAACGAGAATGTCATACTGCTTAAACCCGAATTTTTCATCAAACCAAATAATCTGATTGATAGTGCTTGCACATCTCAGATTAAAGACAAACACATCCTAGCAGTGATCACAAACAACGTTCCACTTCTCCAAAAGATCGCAGATGAACAGGAGAAAGATGGAGATGTCAAAATGTGGGCAGAATTATCAGCAGACGAATGCAAGACAGCAACCATAGCAGGATGGGGACAAAATAAAAAAGGATTACTCACATTCAAAGACAAAATCCTTGTCCCTAATAGTTGCAGAGCAGAAGTCGTAAAATACTGCCATGACACTCCAATTGCGGGGCATCCTGGACAATGGAGGACACTGGAGTTAGTGTCAAGAATGTTCTGGTGGAAAGGAATGGCTGCATATGTTGGAAAATATGTCAAAAGTTGTGACATTTGTCAAAGAACAAAAATGATAACGAAGAAACCACAAGGTGAACTGACACCAAATGAAATACTGTCGAATCCATGGCAAATCATATCCACAGACCTCATTACACAATTACCCGAAAGCCAAGGATACGACTCTATACTTGTGGTTGTCGATCATTTCTCTAAAATGATACACATCATGCCAACAACATCAGACGTAACAGCAGAAGGAATAGCAAGGATGTTCAGAGACAATATTTGGAAACATCATGGACTTCCTGAAAAGATCATATCGGATCGGGGACCACAATTTGCTTCCAAAATGATGCGAGAGTTGAACTGATTATTAGGCATAAAAACTGCTTTATCCACAGCCTATCATCCCCAAACTGATGGTCAAACAGAACGAATAAATCAAGAAATTGAACAGTATCTCAGAATATTCGTTGATCACCAACAATCGGACTGGATGAATTGGCTACCAATGGCAGAATTTTGCTACAACAACAGAGTCAATGCCTCGACGAAATACTCTCCATTCATGATTAACTCTGGACAAAATCCTCGTATGGGTTTTGAATTGGGCAAGACGTCCTCTATCAAATCAGTAGAAAATTTTGTGGAAGGAATGAAGAGAACAAGGGAAGATGCAGAATCAGTGTTGAGAAAAGTGGCTGATGATATGAAGAAGTATTATGATGCTCACAGAGGAGCAACTCCCAATTACACGATTGGAGACAAAGTTTGGTTAGATGCGACAAATATTCAGACTGGAAGACCAACAAAGAAACTGGATCATAAACGACTTGGACCCTACCCAATTGAACAAGTATTGTCAAACAATGCATACAAATTGACATTACCCAAATCAATGAAGATCCACCCAGTCTTTCATGTTGCCAAATTACTACCTTACACTCCAAATGAAATCCCAGAACGTGTTATCAAAACACCACCTCCACTGTGAGGCCGACGTTTGCCAGCAAGGTCACACAATGTATAAAGAAGGGAAAAGGGCTAACAAGAGGGATGAGATCACACTTATGCAAACGGATATCCCAGATGTATTCAGCTGAAGAGTAACTATGATACAGCTGAAGTATATATACTAAAGAGAACCTGCGCACAGACCATGTATGTACTGTAGGGCAGGCGTATCATAAAGGAATACACAGCATTCCTGTGAATGATCAATAAGTGACTTGCACAGCATCAGTAAGGATGCGCAGCATCTGTGAGAAGCTCTGTAAGCAACTGTGAGAATAAGTGTCATATGTGTATAGTAAACAGGCCGATGATGAAATGGAAATGAGTCATATATAATCGCGATAAGATCTACCTGATCTGATAAGATATCTTGTGTAGATCTTGAGCGATAAGGATAAAATAAATTGTAAAATTGAAAGAAAAATAAATGCGTCCTGACATCCACCAATCATCAAGGATGGTATCAAACAATACGAAGTTGAAGTGATTTTGAATAGTAGGAAAAATAAAGGGAAAATTCAATACCTTATCAAATGGAAAAATTACCCAGAAGACGAAAATTCTTGGGAACCAGCTACAAACATTCTCAAAGATGTACCAAAGCTGGTTAAAGAATTCCATTTAAAACATCCCCTTGCCATACGTACTATTCAAAAATGCCTGATACCAGTCAAATGACTATCAGACTCAGCCAAATTACCCACACGAGGATCAGAGCATGCTGCTGGTTTAGATCTCTACAGTGCTGAAACAATCACTATTCCCTCACATAGTCAAAAATTGGTTGACACCCAAATCACCTTAGCTATACCAGATCATTGTTATGGCCGTATTGCGCCTCGCAGTGGTTTGGCTGTTAAGAATTCCATCCATATCAGTGCGGGTGTCATCGATTCAGATTATAGGGGAACCTTGAAAATACTTATCGTCAATCTTGGCACTGAAGATTTCAAAATCAATACTGGCGATCGTATCGCTCAACTGATTCTCAAACATATCTCTATCGCTGATGTTCTTGAAGTCAAATCATTGGATGATACTAGTAGAGGAGAACAAGGATTCGGTTCTACAGGGATTGCGTATGCTTGTCGAGTCATCTCGCCCTAAAAGAGGGGGTATTTGTCAGGACGCATTTATTTTTCTTTTAATTATACGATTTCTTTTATCCTTATCGCTCAAGATCTACACAAGGTATCCTACCAGATCATGAAGATCTTATCGCGATTACATATGACTCATTCCCATTTCATCATCGATCCGCTTACTATACACATATGACACAGATTCTCACAGTCGCTTACAGAGCTTCCCACAGATGCTGTGCATCCTTACTGATGCTGTGCAAGTTGCTTATTGATCGTTCACAGGAATGCTGCGCATTCCTTTATGATACGCCTGCCCTACAGTACATACATGGTCTGTGTGCAGATTTCCATTAGTATATATACTTCAGCTGTATCGTAGCTACTCTTCAGCTGAATACATCTGGGATATCTGTTTGCATAAGCGTGATCTCATCCCTCTTGTTAGCCCTTCCCTTTCTCTTACACATTGTGTGACCTTGCTGGCAAATGTCGGCCTCACAGAAACAATTGGAATTGTTTATTGAAGAGAATTTGAAAAGCGGTTGTATTCGTCCTTTGAAATCTCCCATGGCATCACCATTCTTCTTTATCAAAAAGAAATCTGGAGATCTTCGACCTGTTCAAGACTATTGCAAGCTCAATGAAATGACGATCAAGAATAGTTATCCACTTCCTCTTATTTTGGAATTGATTGATTGACTTTGTGGAGTGTGGTACTTCACAAAAATGGATGTTTGTTGGGGCTATAACAATGTTAGGATCAAAGATGGTGATGAATGGAAAGCTGCCTTCATCACTAACAAAGGTTTGTTTGAACCTTTGGTTATGTTCTTTGGCCTATGCAACAGCCCTGCCACTTTCCAAACAATGATGAACCACTTGTTCCATGGTCTCATCTCATGAGGAGTTGTAGTGGTCTATATGGACAATATCTTGATCTTTATGGCAACATTGGAAGAACATCGGAAGGTCACACAGGAAGTCCTTCAAATACTCACAGATAACAAACTTTATCTCAAACCAGAGAAATGTGAATTTGAACAAATGTCTATTGATTTCCTTGGCCTGAAGATCTCTTTTGACAAGATTGCTATGGATCCAGTCAAGGTACAGGGTATCAAAGACTGGCCAATTCCACGAAACCTCCATGATGTCCACTCATTTTTGTGCTTTTGCAACTTTTATCATCATTTTATTCTTGGGTTTTCAAACATCACTAAACCCTTGAATGAACTTATGCAGAAAGACATCAAGTGGCATTGGAATGAAGAACAGCAATTGGCGTTCACTCATTTACAAGATGCTGT
>QLPN01002379.1:525-29932 GCA_003314395.1 Albatrellus ellisii | reverse complement strand
TTGATCTAAGCTCATTAATCACTCGCTTCGCCCTCTTAAAACACTAAGTCTAAGAACTCTAAAGTCACTAAAACATCACTAGACATCTTACACTAGTCACTCTGGACCCTCATATTGTTATTGGTGGAATTATCCTCATAACCATATCATCAATCCCATTCTTCATCATCATCGGGAACCTCTATTACATTCATCAAGTCAATATCCAAACCTTGGTTACCAGGAGTAACATTTTAGACCTTCCCTAAGACCGTCCAATAGGCCACTCTTAGCAGGGAGACTGATGTAATGCAGGTTGGCTCTCGCAGACTATCGATGACTCTCAACTGACATAGTCTTTTCATGCCATGGCCAATCAGCCATTGGCTCAGTTGCCTTTGCCCTGTTCACCCATTGTCATCATCATGTTTCTCTGTCATATTGTTCATATAGTTGATCTATGGCATGAGGCACAGTGAGTGTGAGTTGGTGCCTTAGTCAGTGAAGACAGACTAATCAGCAAGTCTGTCAAATCTAGTGAAGCTGAGATTGTCATGTCCCATCTGCAAATTGCAATGTCAAAGGAAATTGGTGGTTGGCTACTGTACATGGTCATTATTGGCTTGGACCAAATAGCTGTTTTTTGCCATTTGGATCTTGGCTCATGCCTGGAGCTTGTACATCACAGATAGTGGGTGCAACTGGCTTCTGATGGGACAGAACCCCCAGACCAACCTTCAGCTCTATCTTAGCATCATTGTCCTTACTGCTACTTGTCCCTGATACCTGTCATTCTGCATGAAACTGTCAGCTCATGTTCTCTCTCTGCCTTGAATACTCTTTGGAATGGCATTCTTCCTCATTGGACTGCCCTCTGTTGCAAATGCTCTTCATCACATAATATTGTTTGACATAGCAATGCTGATAACACTTGATGTTTAGTGTGGTGGTCTCTTAAGCCAGGTTGATGAGAGCAGGTCATGTGCAAGAAGGGAACTTGAATAGTTCTTATTCTTTGTACAGTGGTGACATATCCTACTTATAGTATGTGAGATGGTGGATGGACCAATAGAACTATCAACAAGAGAAAGTGTACACATATGTATGGGTGTGTATGTGTGTGTACAATAAATAAGCCAAAAAGGAAAGAGCAGATAAGTCATGCATAATCATCAACACCCCCCCATACTGGGAACACACTCAATGAGACTGAGACCAAAATGATGGGACAAAAAAAGAGGGAGTGACATGGGCTTGGTCAATATATCTGTGGTGATGTGAGAAGAGGGAAGATGATGAACAGATCTGGCATCAGAAGATATGCATTCCCTGATGTAGTGATGGTGAATGTCAATGCGTTTCATTCCTTGTGTGATGATAGGGTTGTTAGCAGTATCAACTGAACCTTTGTTATCTCCATATAGTAAAAGGGAAGAACAAAAACAAAAACCAATCTCCTTGAAAAATGATCAAAGCCACATTCCTTGGGCCACTGCTTGCAACAACAACATGTACTCTGCTTCCATCAATGAGAGTGAGACTGTGCTGTTTGTGTGATGCCCATGCTATAGCACCTCCTCCAAGAAGGTATGCATATGTGCTGATAGACTTCTGGTCATCCATATCACCAGCCCAGTTAGAGTCTGAATATCCAATGACTCCTGTTCCTTGATCAGCACCATATCATATGTGGAGGTGAATGGTGCCCTTGAGGTAGTGGAGGATATGTTGTGCTAAGGATAGGTGTGTCAGCAGAGGGTTGGATAGGAATTGTGACATTTTCATAATGGTGAAGGGTATGTCTGGCCTTGACACTATGGCAGCATATAACAGAGAACCTATGAGTTGTTGGCATTCACTGCAGATGGAGGTAGTCACAGAATAGTGGTTGTCAGCTTTCATTGGCATAGCTCCAGGTGGTAGTGGCATAGTTGTCACATTGCAGTTGTCCATCTGGAAGTGTTCTAAAACATCCTCAATGTAGGCTTCTTGATCAATATCCAAGATGCAGTTGGTTCGATCATGTGTGACATGGAGTCCCAGATAAGATTTGATCTCACCAAGATCAGTCATGTTGAAGATGGACTTGAGTACCACCTTGCATTGTTCTACTTCTTCTAGTGACCCTCCTAATATGGTGATGTTGTCAATGTATAGAACAATGATAAGGGGTTTGAAGGATGAGGTGGAGACATATATGCCAGAGTCAGAGAGGATGCAGGTGAAGGAGAGATTGAGGAGCAAGCTGTGCATTTTGTGATGCCATTCGTGGGATGCTTGTTTTAGTCCATAGATGGCCTTTGACAAGTGGCATACCTTTCCTTCTGTCCCTGGGATGATGAATCCATGTGGCTGATCCATGTATATTTCTTCTTCAAGATCACCATTAAGAAAGGCTGTTTTGACATCCATGGAGTGTATTTCCCAATCTTTGAGGGCAGCAATGGTGAGGAGGGTGCATAAGGACTCAAAGCATGTGACTGGGGAAAAGGTTTTGTTATAGTCAACTCCCTGTATTTGAGTATTGTTGAATACTTGTGTGTACACTACTATTTTGTTCAGCATCCACTCTCCACTCTGTCCCACACATACTATTTACCTACACTGCATGTACCTATACATACTACTTCTTCCTCCTTGGCCCTTGTATACATGTCCGAGTACTTCACACTCCACTCCCTACTCCAGGACAATGTGTGTCCCCTTGCATT
This sequence comes from Albatrellus ellisii, assembly GCA_003314395.1. NCBI lineage: Eukaryota > Fungi > Basidiomycota > Agaricomycetes > Russulales > Albatrellaceae > Albatrellus > Albatrellus ellisii. Next base: position 27,242 of record QLPN01002379.1, on the reverse strand, counting down.
AGGCAACTGTTGTACTTTACTTACACACTCCACCCCAACCTTGCCTACACCATACTATATAAGATGGGCTACATACCTACAAACTCCTCAGATGTCTTACCATGAGTCTGAGTGAGTACCCTTCCATTCCCATCTTCTTCTACTCCTCATTACTCTTCCCTGCAGCTCTCTTACCATGCATGGCACCTATTGTGCCCATTGCTACACTGCTCACTGCAGGCTTGTTGTCTGTTCTTTCCCCACCTGGGGACATGCTGCTTATTGCCACATCAATTATATTGCTGCTCATTGCCTGCCCAAGCCTGCATGTACAAGTATAACCTTTGGCAACTAGTTGTGCTTTGTATTGCCCATCCACCTTCTGTTTGAAGACCTGATTGTTGCCAACTAAGTTGCAGCCTGGTGGTAGGTCAACAAGGTCCCAGGTATGTAGCTTGTGTAGGGAGGCAAGTTCAGCTTGGCAGGCAGACTGCCAGGAGTCACTGTCTGGGCCAGATAATGCTTGTTTCAAGGTAAGCAGGTTGTGGGAGATGGTGTGAGAAAGAATTGTGGAGAGTGAAGGACCAGCTTGAGGCATCATGAACATGTTGTTATCATTGTTACTGTTGTCCAACCCCCCCTCACTGAGAATGTCAATGAAATCTCAGGGACCATAAGCAGTATCTCAAAAGTGATCAGGGTGATGTGTGAGTTGCTGAGAGCAGTGGGGAACAGGTATGATATCTGTGACAAGACCAGTGCACACATACTGATGACCAGGTGAAGAGACAGCAGGGTGGTGCCAAGAGGGCAAGGAAGCATCCTCCATAATGTGAGCAGTGTGGCAGGTGTGCACATGAGGTGAAGTGACAGCAGGGGTCAGCACCCAAGGGGGAGTGACAGGTGGTGCAGCCAGAGGAGGGGCCTCAAGGTCTGGGACCAACAGAGTGGGCAATGGGGGTGCAGCAGGAGCAGGAGGCACAGGCAGAGGGGGCATATCAGGTTCTGTCACATAGACAGTAGTGGAGGCACCACTAGCACTAGTACTGGGCCAGTAAGGAATGTCATCATCAGAGTCAGAGTTCTTGACATCACTATCATCAGAAGAAGGGGCTGGAGGAGGCAGAGGCAGAGGAAAGAGATCCAAGACTGTGGGCATGACAGCAGCATCAAGAGACAGGAAGACATCTTCCTTGAACATGACATCCTGGCTGGAAATGGTGTGGTGGGTGATCTTGTCCCAAAATAGCCACCCTTTCATGCCAGACTCATATCCTACAAATGTGAGAGGGCAAGGCTTGACACCAAGCTTACTGTGCAGGTGATCAGGAGTCCAGACCCATGCTTGGCAGCTGAAGATATGGAGGTAAGAGACATCCAGTGATATGCACTGTGTCAGGGTGATGGCAGAATCTACAATCACAACCACAACAATTGCTGAGGGGTGCAAATCATAAGATTCTCTAGACACCAAAAGGGAGAGATTTAGTAGTTTAGTACAGATAAGGTGATGATGCAACATGATTGGGTGACAATGAGGAAATGTAATGGAAACATGACACTGTAAGCTCTGCAATGGGAATGATAGATAACACAACACAATGCAATAGAGGCTCAATGCAACACAATAGAGACTAGATGCAATGCAATGCAATGGAGAATGCAACACAATAATAAACATGACCTATGGGGCATGCACACTTTCTTGACTTTGAGATATGCAGAGGGGGGAATGGAATGTGCTTTTTGCAATCTGACTTGGATGGGAGAGGGGAAGACAAATCATGGGCCAGGGGAAATCTATGCATTTCTGACAGATGATGTGCCATTTAAATACAAGTCTAGCTCCAAGACTGGAGCACAACAAAACAAAACAGAAAATTTACAATGTAGGGTCAATCATAGGGATATTTGCAATTGTTGGAGTTTACAACAATGTGTGACAGCAAACATGTGTGACAGCATGTGACTGCAAATGTGCGACTGCATGGCCACACCACATGGACCTCTTGTGGGACTCAGGGATGATACAGATGGACCTGTTACTTACAGAAAAATTCCTTCACATCTTTTCTTTTCCCTCAGTCTTCTACAAAGAGACTGAGGTCAGTACTTACTCTCTACACCATTCATGTTTTATGTTTTTCTTTGGTTTTCTCACTACCTTATGATGCTGATCACACTGTTTACTTATTAAGTATACTTATCTCTATCTTATCTTATTGGTATTTCTTTTCTCTTTATGGTTTGAGCTCCTCTTAAACTCTATTCTGCCCTTACTTTGTCTTTGTCTCACCTCAGCACTTCTGCATGTGCTGAGGTGAGTATCTCTTCTACTCTCTGAGTTCTCTTCTGACATACCTGCTCTATGCAGCTCTCTCTCTTCTGTGTACCCTCTACCCTCTGGTACACATCTTCTCTATCTTACAGATGTGGCAGTTTTGCCCTCTTCTCTTCCTCTGATGGGCTTTAGCCCTTTTCACAATCTCAATCAGTCTTGGGCTTGATGCCTGTTTGTTTTACATCATTGTCACCTCTCAGTCTGCTGCCCTGCCCAGATTTCAATAGTGCTCCAGTCTTGGAGCTAGACTTGTATTTAAATGGTGCATCATCTGTCAGAAATGAATAGATTTCCCCCACCCATGATTTGACTTCCCCCTCTTGTCTGAGTCAACTTCTGAAAAAGTGCATTCCACTCTTCCCTTCATGTGTCTCACTATCAAAAAAGTGCACATTCCTCATAGGTTGCATTCTACATTGCATTGCATCTATTCTCCATTGCATTGCATTGCATTCTATATTGCAGCTTACAGTATCATGTTTTCATCACATTTCTTCATTGTTGCCCAATTGTGTTGCATCATCACCTTATCTGTACTAAACTACTAAATCTCTCCCTTTTGGTGTCTAGAGAATCTTACAATTTGCACCCCTCAGCAATTGTTGTGGTTGTGATTGTAGATTCTGCCATCACCCCACTACAGCACATATCAACATGTTCACTCCACTACCTGCTAGATATGCTATCTGCCCTTTCCCCTCTTGGGGACACACTTACTTTCCAAATATCATTAGCTCTGTTTGTCTTTGCTTGCCCAAGCCTGCACATACATTATGGCAAACCTGGGTCATAGCACTCTGGTACCGGGGCTTCCATTTGAGCAGCATACAATCAGCACTCATGCCCCAGTGGATCATCACTATTCATTGACCACTCACAACAATACACTTCCTGTTCTTCTTCTTGATGTACAAGGGGCTATCTTGTAAGCCATCCTTGTGTAATTCAAATACCAAGCCATCATCCATATAAGCCTAATACCACCAGAAGCTGCCAAAGGTGCCTCACTTCTTGAAGACACTGTTCTGCAGGAAGCTCATTGTCATGAGGCACTTGCTCTGGCACCTCATAACAGTCTTCTTTTCCTTTTCCTTTTTCTTTTTTCTTTTCTTATATTTTACTTATTATAAGTGTAGTATTAACTACAGCAGTGAGCATAGCTCCAACTTATAGTAAGGACTCATTTCTTTCCTCTTTATAGTACTTACGTATTTACATACTTAAGCATGAGCTTAGCTCCAAGTACTATAAAGACTTATCAGTTTCATTTTATCTTTCTTTCTTTATTCACATTTACTTGCTAAGGACTATCATTATACAATTAGCAAGGACTCATCTCATTTCAACTTTGTTTATCTTTGTTTACCTCTCATTCATTTTGCACTTGTGGCTGAGCCACTTACATTAATCATGGACATGTCTTAGGTCATGTGACTCCATTGATTGCTGTGCAATCATCATTGATCCATGAACCTTATTTTACTTGTACTATCTTTAGGACTCTAGTTTTGTATAAATAGTTGACAGACTGGTGGTCTTAAACCCCAGTCTTGTCAACTTCACAATCTAGGGATTCTCCTATACTGCACTTGACCTAAAGCTTGCTACAAACTCACTTCACCCTCTAAGAACTAAGTCTAAGATCTCTAAGTCACTCTAAAGCATCACTAAAGACATCCTACACTCGTCACTCTGGATCCTCATATAGTCATTGGTGGAATCATCCTCATTGTGATGAGCACAGGCCATGTGTGAGAAAGGGAACTAGAATAGTTCTTATTGTTTTCTATACTACTGTGCACTATATATAGTAAATGGTACAGTGCATGGACCATCTATCATAGGATGTATGACGTGTGTACATCTGTATGTAGGTGTTGGAATGTGTGATGCAGTATGATGAAAAAGGAAGGAGTAGTTAGTAAGCATAGATCGTCAACACCCCCCCATGCTGGGAACGCATTCAAACAATCCAAGGCTCGTTCTATGAGTAGCAAATAAAGGAAGAGCAAGAGACTTGGTGAGAACATCTGCAACAATGGAAGAAGAGGGGAGTCAATGAACAGAAATGGAACCAGAGGAAATGCAATCACGGATGTAGTGGTGACGGATGTCAATGTGTTTCATCCCCCTAGTGACAACAGGATTATTGGCGATATCAATAGAGCCTTTGTTGTCACCATACAAAAGGAGAGGAAGAGAGAAACCAAAACCAATCTCTTTAAGTAAAGACCATAACCACATGCCTTGGGCAGCTGCTTGTGAAAGAGACATGTATTCTGCTTCTGTAGAAGACAGGGATACAGTGTGTTGCTTTCTAGAGGACCAGGCGACAGCCCCATTCCCAAGCAGGAAAATGAATGCCCCAACAGACTTGCGATCGTTGAGATCAGCGGCCCAGTCGGAGTTGGAGTAGCTGACGAATCCTACATGGCTGTTGCCATCATATTGTAGGCGATGATGCATCATGCCTTTGAGGTACCGTAGGATGTGTCATCCGAGCATTAGGTGGACAGGGAGAGGATTCGTTAGAAATTGCGACAGTTTCATAACGGTGAAGGTGATATCGGGTCATGAGACGATTGCAGCATACAACAACAATCTGATTAGTTGCTGGTATTCAGAGCAAAGGGAGGAGTCTGCTGTGTAGTCGCTGTCAGCCTTGGTAGGAGATGCACCTGGAGGTAGTGGAGTTGTGGTCGGATTACAGTCGACTAGGTGGAAGTGGTCTAGGAGATCAGCGATGTATGCTTCCTGGTCTATCTTGAGCAGGCGGTTGTGGCGATCTCTAGTGATGTGAAGTCCGAGATAGGATTTGATCTCTGCTAAGAGCGGCCTATTGGACGGTCTTAGGGAAGGTCTAAAATATTACTCCTGGTAACCAAGTTTTGGATATTGACTTGATAAATGTAATAGAGGTTCCAGATGACGATGAAGAGCGGGATTAATGATATAGAAATGAGGATGATTCCACCAATAACGATGTGAGGATCCAGTTTAACTTTAGCGTAAGATGTCTTTAGAGTTCTTAGACTTAGTTCTTAGAGAGGAGTGAGGTTATAGCAAGCTTAGATCAAGCGCAGTATAAGGAGAATCCCTAGATTGCGAAGTTGACAAGACTGGGGTTTAAGACCGCCAGTCTGTCAACTACTTATACAAAACTGGAGATCTAACTATAGTAAAGTTGCGCAGCATTGCACAGCATTGCGCAGTAAGTATGCGTCCATGTGATATAAGTGGCTCAGCCACAAGCGTGAAATGAACTAAAGGTAAACAGATGTAAATAAAGACGAGAAAAGAGAGTCCTTGCTAATTGTATAGTAATAGTCCTTAGCAAGTAAATGTTATAATAAATAAAAAGATAAAAGAGAAAAGATAAGTCTAATATAGTACCTGGAGCTAAGCTCACACTTAAGTATGTAAATACTTGAGTACTATAAAAGAGAAAGGAAAATGATAAGTCCTTACTAAGTAAAGTGGAGCTAAGCTCACACTTGTAGTAATAATACTACACTTTACTAGTAAGTAAGATAAAAAGAAAAGAAAAGAAAAAAAGAAACCGTTACGAGGTGCCAAAGCAAGTGCCTCGTAACAATCTCCCCTAGGTCTGTCATCTGGAATAGTGCTTGCAGTTGCACTTTGCATGTTTCCACTTCTTCCAGTGACCCTCCCAGGATAGTGATGTCATCTACGTATAAGATGATGATCAACAGCTTAGATGATGCACTGGAGATGTATATCCCTGAGTCAGAATACATGCAGGTGAAGGAGAGGCCAAGGAGCGAGGCGTGCATCTTGTGGTGCCATTGCCATGATGCTTGTTTGAGGCCGTAGATCACCTTGGAGAGGCGACAGACTTTGTTTTCTTGTCCTGGCATGATGAAACCTTGGGGTTGTTCCATGTAAATTTCCTCTTCCAGGTCTCTGTTGAGGAAGGCAGATTTAACGTCCATAGAGTGTACTTCCCAGTCTTCTAGTGCAGCTATGGCGAGGAGGGTCTGGAGTGATTCGAAACGTGCAACTGGTGAGAATGTTTCATTATAATCAACACCTTGTATTTGTGTGAACCCTTTTGTGACAAGGTGGGCTTTGTATCTGCCATCAGCCTTGTGTTTAAAGACCCACTTGTTTCCCACAACATTGTGACCTTTCGGGAGGTCAACAAGGTCCCAAGTTTGGAGCTTCGCAAGTGAAGAGAGTTCTTCGTTACAAGCAGAGTGCCAGGGAGTAGCGTCGGGACTGTCTAGAGCCTGTTTTAGTGTAAGAGGGTCTCATGATACAGCGTGGGAAAGAATGGCTGAAATGGAAGGTGTACTGCAAGGGGTGGTGAACACGTCATCATCATCAGAACCCCCCCCTTTGCCGAGGATGTCGATGAACTCACGGGGACCGTAGGCACTATCATGAAAGCAAGCAGGCCGGCACATGACGCACTGTGACCAGTGAGGGACAGGGTAATTGGGTTCAATGAGTCAGACAGGAGGTCACTGGCTGGACGGTGAGGAGGACAGACCATGCCACAGAGGTGAGTCAGGCGGACCCTGATTGTGGACATGACATTCAGAGCAGCAAGCATGTACATGAGGAGGGGGGCCAGAAGGAGGAGGAGCATGCGGAGGTGTAACAGGCGCATCCGCAAGAGGAACTTCTGTGACAACGGCTGAGGGAGGAGCCAGGGCAGGCACAGGAGGAGCAGGGTCCAGTGCATGCTGGTCAACATGGACATCGGGTGGAGGAGCGACAGGTGAGATGAGCGGGGCGTCGTTGTCATCATCTCCATCCTCACCAGACTCATCGCCACTGTCGGAGTGCGCACTGTCTGCATCATTGCTGTCAGGAGCACCAGGTGGAGGAGACGGCGGGAACATGTCGAGGACTGTGGGTGAAGCAGCAGCGTCCAGCATGGGGAACCAACTTTCCTCAAAGACAGCATCTCTGCTGATGATGGTTCATGAAGTAGCCTTGTCCCAGAACAGCCAGCCCTTGGTACCAGACTCATACCTGATAAAGGTGAGTGGGCACGACTTGGTATCTAGCTTGGAGCATTGACCATCAGGTATTTTAACCCAAGCATGACAGCCAAAGATGCGCAGGTGGGAGACGTCAGGCAGAGAGGAGGAGGGCTGCCACAGAGCCTGAGGTGTCAGCCAGCCCAAACGCTTCGCCAGGGACAAATTGTAGGTGTGGACTGCTGTACAAACTGCCAGTTCCCAGAAGCCCACTGACAGTCCAGCACAATGCAGAAGGCTGAGTGCCCGGTCGAGGATAGAACGATTCCATTGCTCTGCCCGGCCATTCTGTTGCAGGGAGTAAGGGACAGTGAACTGATGCTCAATACCTTTATCAAGCAGTGATGTCACAACTGATCCCACTATGTATTTGCCCCTGCAATCAGAGTGCAGGGCTTTGGGCCAGTGGCCAAAGAGGGTGTGCATGTGGCCTAGATAATGGTCAAGCACAGTGGTGAATTGGTCTTTCCACCGCAGGAAATACACCATGCCAAAACCTGAGAAATCATCGAGAAATGTGGCAAAGTATACATGGTGGGACCTGAGGGAGCCGACAGCCATAGGCCCAATGAGATCAGAGTGCACGAGTTCGAGAGGAGCCATAGCGCAGGATCAAGAGAGCCAAAACAGAGAGTGAGGGAACTTCCCTAGTAGGCAGCCAGTGCACGGATCAGAGACACTGGGTGAGGAATGGGCAACGAACCCTGTGAGTTGTGAAGGAAGGATGCAACTGATGACATGCTCTGAGAGATGCCCAAGCCATTCATGCCAGATCCACAATGATGGTAGGGTGACCACATGCAGAGAAGGTGGAGGACTGAGGTGCAACCAGTAAGTGCCATCACACAAAAAACCAGTGCTGTGTAATCGCCCATTTTTACTTATGTCACAGCGTCCAGCTCCATACGTGATGGTAAACCCCAGGGCGTCTAGTTTACTGATGGAAAGATAGTGATGGGAGGTGCTGGGCACATGCAAAACATGCAACAAGGAGACATTGACCATTTTATCGGATAGTTGGTGACGTCGTTCACAGGTCCCTTGTCCAAGGCATGGGATGAGCATACCATTTCTGACTGCGACAGAACGAGAGGCTTCAGGGTGATAGACTCCAAAGTCGTCACGATGAGGTGAGATGTGGTCTGTGCATCCAGAGGCCATGGCCCTCATAGTAGCAAACGTCAAATTTGGGAGCAGCGGAGGACATGGCATTTATGGAAGTAGGTACATTGCTCTCTCCTTTGTCTTTGTCTTGGTCCCTCTTATCCATCCTTGCTTTCACATCGGCAGGCATTCCATGCAGCATCCAACAAGTTTCGATTGTGTGGTTATGACGTTTGCAGTGTGAGCAGTAAGTGGTGTTACAGCGACTGCCAGGAGTGGAGGTAGAGGCAAATGCTGCCAGTGTGGATCGGGGCTTGGTGCGAGCTTCCTCATCCAGGATGTGCCCTCGTATGTTACCGATCGCAAGATGGGTGAGGTCAGAAGAGGCAAGGAGTGTGGAGGAGAAAGAACTCCATGATGGAGGAAGCATGTGTAAGAGTAAAAAACACATGTTTTGTTCGCTGACCTTGACCCCTGATGCCACTAGGTGATCTTGCACAATGATGAGAGCATCGATTTGCGGTATGAGAGGAGTATTGATATTGAACTCGCTGGTGAAGAGGGCTTGGAAGTCGACAAATGCGGTGATGACAGTCTGTTTGCCATACACTTCCTTTAGTCCTTCCCAGGCTCATCATGCTGTCATGGAGTCTCCGTCGACCATGGCTGCAGGTTGTGAACTGCAGTGCATGGCTATGATGGCTTTCACAACGTCGTTGTCGTGGTTCCAAGTTTCGACCTGATCAGTGTTTGTGATGGTTACGATGGGCATACCGCCTTCAACTTCCTCAGTGGAGGTAATGGGAGCAATGGGTGCTTTGGAGATGGTATACCAGATGCCCATGATGATGAGGGCGGATTTCACAATGTTTGCCCATTGCTTATAGTTTGCCCATTGCTTATAGTTTTCCGTGCCTTCCAGAACGATGTTGATTTTTGGAATAGAGGCAGCATAGGAGGGAGTTGTGAAGTGTGAGAAGAGTAGTGCGAGTACAACATATGTGTGTGAGTTGAGTAGTGTGAAGAGAAGTACTGCAGTGAGAATGAGAGAAACACAGATAGCCCAGGCAGGGCCCATAACCTGATGAGCACAGGCCATGTGCAAGAAAGGGAACTAGAATAGTTCTTATTGTTTTCTATACTACTGTGCACTATATATAGTAAATGGTACAGTGCACAGACCATCTATCATAGGATGTATGACGTGTGTACATCTGTATGTAGGTGTTGGAATGTGTGATGCAGTATGACGAAAAAGGAAGGAGTAGTTAGTAAGCGTAGATCATCAACACATTGTTATCTCATTAATCCCAATCTTCATCATCATCAGGAATCTCTATTACACATATCAAGCACGTATTCACTACCTTGTTACCAGGGGTATCATTACAGACCTTCCCTAAGACCATCCAATAGGCTGCTCTTAGCAAGGGGGTCTCTAAACTTTAAATCTGAGGGGGGGTACCCCCCCTCCAGATTCTGTGAACTTGAAATCAGTACTCTAGATTGTTTTGCCAAGATGTCAAGACCTGGAATTATGGCTCAATAAATGTCAGCCCTTGCAGAACTCTTTGCTGTGGTGCCATGTACATCACACAATATTGGAATGAATAGTCAAACACTTGCAAAATGGCATGTTTGTTCTAGGGTGGTGGGGGGTAAAAGGTAGGGCAATCACACAAAGGTGTACAAAACAAAGTAACCAAATCTTATGTGCCTAGACCACACTGCACCCATGCTGCAAGATCACATAAGCACAGACTGTGCTGTGCCTGATCTCCAACACACAAGTCCTGGCACACCTCTTCCAGGCCAATGTCCATGCTGTCACTACCCTTGAGCAGTGCTGTGGCATGCCAATCACTGCCAAGACCCTTTCCATCCTACATGCCCTTGCCCCACTGTGTTCAGAGGCCTTGTACCTCACTATCTGAACTCAACCATGCATGAGATCTCACTCCAACAAATCCAAATCTTTGTTCTCATTCCTACCACTGTCTCATACTATTTGTCATTTACCCTCAAGATTCTGTTGTATACACTTTGACAAATGCAAGATGCTCAAACCTGCTGAAGGTTTGCATATGGCTCAGTAATTTACATGCTCACCAGGTAGGTACATGAGGATGTGGCAGATGCAGCTGCCATGCCTATATGGTGCACATGCACAGGCTGCAAAAGTGTAAAAAGTGCAGGGGGTGGCATGGGCACAATCTGTGGCTGCAACACCTGCTGCAGTGCCATCATCAGTGGCTGTGTTGGTGGCTGTGTGGTGGCCAGGGGGATGAACAACTGTGAGGACAGCACCACAGGGATGATGAGTCAGCCACACCAAGTGGGACAGTGGGAGAGTTGCAGTATGGGAATGCGAGTGCATACACACATGGCAGGAGACACAGCTAGGTATGCCTAGTGCACCTGCCACATCAAGCAAGCATCATATGAGACATGGGTGACCTGATTGGGAGACATCGGAGCAAGGGATAGATAGTGAATACTAAGTGGCCAAGAATCCACAGCCAAGGATAAATTTGAAGGTTTCAACATCAATACCCATTGTAGTAATGAAGGCCCATTTGCTCTTGCTGGCACACAAATGCTGTGATATTGAACAACTCCTCTTCATGGAGATCATCATCATTGGCCAGAGATTGCAGCAAGCCATGGCTGTCATCATCCATGGTATTCATAGTGTATTACCTCAAATGAGGCAGTCAAACAATCTACAATTCTATTGTTATTGATTTAGAGTTGATATGTCTTATACAATTTAAAGGGGAACTCTACAATTTAAAAGTTCACAGGCAGGACTCGAAAATTTAGATCTAGAGTCCATCTAGCACTTCTAGATGCTCACAGGAAGTCACCCACTGTCACAGATGATATCATATTACTCCTTCATCTGTAAATGGGTAGAACACTGTTCCATTTAATTTTCTGTTGCAACCACCTATGTATAGTGTCACAGATGATGCCTTATAACTTGATGTTGCAACACAACAGGTTTTACACTCATGTGTTGGAATGAGTGCTTGCACGTGCACGAGCTCCTTATGGCATGCTCTTAGCCACTTTGCCACTGTATGGTTTTAAACCTCATTTCACTTTTTTGTCACTTAGGGTATAGTAGCCTACTCAATCTCTAGGCCATCATGCTCTAGAAAATCCACTCTTTTCCTCTGATCCAAGGCAGCCTGTGCCATGTTCAATGCCACCTCCTCAATATCCATATGCTCAGCATACCAAACAAGACGGGGGATATCCTCTCGCTCTTCGATTTCTTCACTCGTGTCATCTTTTCCAGCTCTTCAGACAGACAGACCATTGCTGTGTGCTCATCCTCGTACACCTCCCACCTCAAGCCGATTAGCTATCTCAACACTTCGGCAGCAGCAAGCAAGGACCCGCTCGAGTTCTGCCCAGCCTTCGGGCCTGGCGAAAGCCTGGCGGACAAGCACGGCGTGCCCGCCATATCGCAGGGGCTGGTGCCATCTCAGAAGTAGAGCAGGTGTACAGAAGGCTATGTACGTGGCCAACCCATCGAATGTCGACATTGTTGTCGACCCATGTGAGCCATTGATTTTTCTTGCAGCGAGTTGGCTTCCTGGCCTGCATCATAATAGATAGTGTCGTCATCCTGACAACTTGCAGTTGATTCTCGACCAACTTCAATGCGTGTTGTCCTCCATGGACGGCACCGTAGGTTCGCGCACGATGTGCCGACAGGTGGCGGGCTCTTGTGCACCTAGCGAGAGGTGATCATTGTCCTCGAGGTAGTCCTCGTATGGGATTGACGGCGGATGACATGGGCGCGGCAAGGGCAGGGTCGTCAGCCTGGAACCAGCCACAGCCAGTGATGACGACGGCCGACGTCGACACATCTCCAGAGGAATGGGGGTTTTTTTTTATTAGGTGGACTGAGAGGAGGGACAGTCGAGGCTCAGCAGAGAAATAACTAATTAGAGTCACGTATAGACTTGCCATGGATGACTTGACCAAAGACGATGTGCTTGATCTCCCTGAATGCGCCACGAACTCGTGTGCGCCAGCTTCGTGTCTATCCGGTTGATGGTCCCGTTTGTCCCGGCTCGAGTTTAACAGCTGCACCCACGGAACGAGCTTCCGGACTCGCCTGTAACACTGCGTCCCGCCCACATCCTTGTCCACGCCATCATCATCATAGGTTGTTGAGTGTGGCCTGCTCTCCTAAAGATCGAAGGCTATTCCCAAGTTCCGTCGTTGGAAATAACCGCAAATATAATGCACCCGCCCAGCCTTATCCAGAAACGTGGAGGCCACCACATTGTCTAGGTCCAGAGTTCGAGCACGCTCTGGGTATCCTGCAGCCGATTCATGTCATATTCCTGTCGGTTGACCTTCAGAATGTACGAGAAGGTCTTACTTTAGCCAGTTTCAGGGTACCTTAGCCTGGGCGCTCGTGATCTGCTGGGCCAAGGTATAGAGACAGCGGCTTGGCGTTGAGACTGTGTGAGTGGGCATTGTGCTCGTCCTATACGATAGCCTTCACTGCAGGCGACACCGCCACAGGGCCCGTTGGGTAGCTCCGTGTGCTGATAATAGACGACGTCGCAGGCTCTCCAGCAGGAGCGGCGTGCCTAGTCCGTGCATGACATTGTCAGATGCAGAGACAATTGGGCTGTGAGCGAGAACAGCGTGGCGAACGAAGATCAATCACGTACACTAGAACGTACGTATAGGGGTGATACTGTAGTACCAAGGGCACGGGAGTGAATTGTGAGTGGACGCGGAATCGGAAAACGTACCATGGTACTCGATGGGTCCTCGATGGGTCCTCGATGGGTCCTCGATGGGAGTCAGACCAGAGATGTAATGTTGGGTATAATAGCAAGGCTGTGCATGAGAGGGGTGGCCATTGCCTGCAACGACCCAGATATTGGAGATGAACGTTAAAAGAGACTGTAGGGTAGGGGGATTCGTAGACCCAGATGTTGTTGTGCCTATATAATCCCTTGGGCCCCACCCTCCCACATTCTCCTCTCTCCTTTCTTCCTCCATTTCTCCTTTTCCACATACTTGGCCTGCCTTTCCCTCGCACATTTTCACCCATCCTTCATGAGTACAATGAGGACAGTTCTGGCAGTCCCAAATTCACAACGCAAAACCACTAGCGTTGTTCTATCCCCACGTAAAACATACCTTGCGAGCAGCCTCTCTGACGGGACCATCGAAGTTCGCAATACAACGTCCAACACATTGGTGTGGACAGGGCCCAGTAGATTATCTGACAAGTCGTCTCCAACCATGGTGATGTCACCGGACGACAAGTTTCTCGCGCTATACGGGACATCAGATACAGATACAAGCGTCCGCGTCTTCGACTTGGGGTCCGGTCAGCTTTATGCTATACTTGAGCCCACTGCCATATTCGAGACCCTCGAGCCCACCGCCACACTTGAAGCACCCAGGTCCACTTCCATACCCGAGGCACTCGAACCTACTACCACACTAGAGACACTCGAGTCCACTGCCATATTCGAGACACCTGAGTCCACTGACATCCTCGACCCCACCGCCACACTTGAAGCACCCAGGTCCACTACCATACCCGAGGCACTCGAATCTACTACCACACTAGAGACACTCGAGTCCACTGCCATATTCGAGACACCTGAGTCCACTGACATCCTCGACCCCACCGCCAAAGGGTGTGTATCATACGTGTCCTTTCATCCTGACAGAAGACAGGTCGTAATTTCGAAAGATATGGGCAAGAATTATGACAGAGTCGGGCTCTGGGACCTGGACAGCTGCTCCTACATTTGGATATCAAATACCGGAAATGACGTGTATGGCGTGGCATGTTCTCCAAAGACGAACCTGGTTGCATGGGTGGGATGGTGTTGTTTTTGCCTGCTGGGTGCTTTCTCGGGTAAAGAATTGACTCGAGTTCTTAATTATGGATTACGCAAATATGAGAAGAACAAAATTCGAACGGTGCCGACCCTCGCATGGGATGCGGATGGGACATGCCTGCTGATATGTGAAAAGAATCGCATTAATGTTTGGGTCGCAGAACCGGCAAACCAGCTGATCCGCCAGACCAACATCATCCCTATGAGTAGCCCCACGACATCCATCTCCTTCGACCCCCGCGGACGCATCATCACTGACCACGGCATCTTTCCCATACCCGCCAAGCACCACCTGAAACGCGACGCAGACGACCAAGAGTCGGAGAAGATGTTCATATTGCAAAATATCAGTCTCAGCTGTCTCAGGTTGCGTTTAAGTTGGATCCGGTTGTATGAAGGAGAAAGAAAGCGTCGAGTGTGCCTGTTCCTATGGAAAGATAGACCTGTAGGAAATGGGTTCAACATCGATTTCGCTGCTTCGAAGGATGGTGTCTGGTTGGTGACGAAATTTGGTGAACTCGTGTTTTATGGCTCCAATGTCCTGGATCCAATTCGAGATAAACCTAGTATTTTCGATCGTTTTCGTCCTAACAAGTACTTACCATAGTAAGGTTACGCTCGCCGTTACCGCATACGTACTGTAGCGTTATTATGGACGTTGTTGCATGTACTATGAATATTAGATATATTGTGCCACGCGTTGTTGTATGTCTAATGAATATGGGAAATACATATTTAATAGCCGGAAGTATTTTGTGGTCAACGCATATGTTGGAAAGGTAGCATCATCGCTTTGTACAGTGGACGAGCCTTACAGGGACGGAGTATCTCATCGCGTCGCAGGGATGACTCGCAAGAGCGAGATAACATGAGACAAGCAGCGACCTGGAGTCGTCAACCATATCGGCCGCGATGTTTTTAAGAAATCCATCAGGAAACGGCAGGGAAGACCTTGCTGACAATGAAAAGGCAAACCGTCGAATGTTGATGCACTGGCAGTGACGATGCCAGTGCGGGATGTCTCATGAAAAAGTGTCGCGCGGCATTCGATGTAGGAAAAGATATGAGTGCAAGAATTCTCTTGACCGTATCATCCTCCTTGTTTTGTGGTGGGCGCCCTCCGGAGACACGCAGACGAGTTCCTGCAGATTGTGCCACAGCTTCACGACGCCGACCAGCACAAACAGCATCAACGCGGGTCGCTTGATTCAACTCCATCACACAAGTTTACACAGACCTGCAGCGTCAAGATGTCAATCAAAGCTCTGCAAAGCAGAGCGGGTACCTACACTCGATCACAAGGCTTCCAGAATATCGCAGAGCCATCTGTAGGTTCCGTGCGCTGGCGGAGAAGGTGTGGTACTGTCATCAGATAAGGCAGACGACATTGGCACCGCGAGACGATGATGAATGGTATGGAGAAAGAACGCCAATCACAGCTGCTCCATGTCATTAGCGTTGTTGAACATAGGCAACCTGGAAGGGTCGTGCATACAGAACAACGCAGCATCTGAAGATGAGCCAGGGCTGCTAGACGGAGACAATGACGGTGAAGGTTGCCTACAAGCAGTGGTGCAAGCGTGCGCACAGAAGATAGCGAAGGAATCGGAATTGCTTGCAGCGCCGCGTTTGATTTCCATCCACATTCCTATCCGCACCGTCGCTCTACTACCGTCTGTACTTCACGTCTCATGTAGCACTAGAATCAGATCAGTTGTAGGTAGCGACCATTCTACGCCGGCACGAGATAAACCTTACACTGTTTGTGCGTTCGATCCTCATCCTTCCAGACGCACCAGCTATCATCATCTCGGCCAGCTGCATCATCCCGCAGGTGCATCAAGAGCACTCCGCTGTGGTTAGTGAAGCAGACCACAACGACATCGTCAACCATGAGCTCCTTCCGATTTACGCTCTGAAGGACCAACCGACGAGTATGATTATCATAAGATGCGAGTGATCATGTATATAATGATACAGAGATTGAGGGCTCATACAGTAGCGATGCGTTGCACGATAACAACATACCATAGCGTAGGTCATAGTATAGCGATATTAGGAGGGACAGTCCAGTAATATGGATATCTCATCGTGCGAATCTACGACGATGCCCGAGACACCTTCGTCTCTATGTCTGCTAGCTGTTGGTTCCGCTTCTCTGCGAGTTCCTTCTGTCGTGACAAGGACCTTGAGGAAAACGAGATCAGTCCAGTGTCGCGTGCAAGATAAAAAATCACAATGCCAGCAGCGCACTTCATCTGATTCTCCAGCTCCCCGATGCGTTCCTTGGCCCCTTGCTTCTCCCGCTTCACTTTCTCCTCGGCGACCCGAATAAGTCTGTTATGCTCTTTGACCCGTGCCTCCCACTTGGTATCCGCCTCCGTTATTTTCTGGTTCATAGACGCCATCTTCTCCTCTGCTGACAATAGCTGGTTCTGGGCATTGGTCAGTCTGCGCTCCGCATTAGTCGCACGCGCCTGAAGTGCACGAAGCTCAGACGAGTCTCCAGGATTGGTACGCTTCAAACTGGATAGCTGGCTAGCCAACTCAGCATTGGTCGCCTGGAGACGCACGAGGTTGGGTTAAGATCACAGCGTGTTCGTTCTACATACCTTGAGCGCATCCAACTCTCCCTCCTTCGCACTGAACTTACGCCGCCACGACGTCTTTGTCTCCGCGTAGTTCTTGACGCTACTCTCGAATTTATCCAGCTGCTTCCAACGGTGGTCAAGCTGCTTCCGCATGT
Source organism: Albatrellus ellisii (assembly GCA_003314395.1). Taxonomy (NCBI): domain Eukaryota; kingdom Fungi; phylum Basidiomycota; class Agaricomycetes; order Russulales; family Albatrellaceae; genus Albatrellus; species Albatrellus ellisii. Next base: position 10,169 of record QLPN01002379.1, on the reverse strand, counting down.
CAACCAGCTTCTCAGTATACCGAACCTCGGCATCCTTGACGCTCTTCTCCAAGTCGAGCTGGATCTGGTTCAATGTCTTTAGCCGCGTGATCAGGTTGTCGTGGAAGACCCTAAAGTTTGTGAAAGGCTTCGTCTCCGCTTGACCTGCCTTCTTCTGTTTGAAGCCCCTCGATTAGACCCGGTTAAAAAGAAACACGAGACCAACACACCGGCGTCTTATCGACACCAAGGATTTTGTCCAGATACTGGTAGATCGTCAATAGCAAGGTATTGCGTTCTGTGAGCTGATCCCTGTACTGGTTCTCAGACGCCAGCAACGACCGCTGGTCCTTGGAAAGACGCTGCTCAAGCTCCTGCGCGCGCGTACGGAGTGTCGCTAATTCGCTTTCGGCTGCAGACAGACTCTTCTGCGTCACGTCCAACTTGTCCGACATGTTCAGACGCGCCTGCGTCTGCACGGCGAGCTGTGAGGCAAGCTCGCGGCTCTCCAAGTGCAGGCGGTCCATGACGCCATCCCGCTCGCGGCTCTTTGTCTCGCGTTCGTTCAGATCCTTATGCGCGCGGGCCAGGTCGTCTTCAAGGCGCTCCAGGTCGCGTTTGAGTCGATCTGCCTCGAGTTGCAACGAGAAGCGGGCTGTCGTGTGGCTCTCTCCCGATTTCTTGGATTCGGCCTCCATTGACTCTAGTTCAGCTTGCATGGCAGCGATGTCCGACTCGCGCTGCGAAAGCAGAGACTTGTGACGCGCGAGATCATTGAGGGCGTCCCGGAGGGCAGTGTCCTTTGCATCGATCGTGCGACGTTCACGCCGAAGGTTCGCGTCGTTCTCGCGCTCAGCCTTGTCCAAGTCACTCTGGATATGCTCTCGGGCCTCACGTTCTTTGGAGATCTCATTGGCGAGCTCCCGGATGTGATGTGACAGCTCATCCTGGCGCTCACGATGTGCGTCGAGCTCCTGCCCGCGACTCTCATACCCATGAGACACCTCTTCAAGCTCAGCCTTGGTGTGAGCGAGTTTCTAAAGACGTGCTATCAGTCTACCTGTCTCGAGAAGCCACAAGCAACTAACTCACGTCTTTGAGCGTGGCAACCAAGGCCTCTAAATGTTCTCGTTCGACGGCATCGTCTTCCCTGGCATGTTCCATTATCTTCTTCAATTCCTCACCTTCTTCTTCCAGCTCGTAGATACGCTGGCCCAGCTGCTCAATCTCTCGATTAGCTGCTTCGGCCTCTGCATCCTTCTCCTCCGCTTCTTGTTCAAGATGCGCTAGAGCAGCCTCAAACTTCTCATGAAGCGCATTCGTGTTCGCCTCGAACTCGGCGATTTGCATACGCAACTCCTCTGACTCAGAGTCTCGCTCTGCAAGGGCCTGTCACAGGAAACAAACTCAATCAGCCAGCCGAAGTCAATAAGACAATACTCACATCCCGAAGTTCTTCAATCTGAGCCTTGGCTTCCTCCACCTCGCCCTTCCACTCCGCCTCCACTTCATCGATAATGCTCCGGTGCTCAATTACTAAATCATTGATCTCGCGGCTCTTGAAGCTAATCTCGTCATCTTTCTGCTGCAGTTCTATCGATGCAGCGGCAAGCTTGTCCCGAAGACCATTTAGGTCTTCCACAACTGCCTCCCGCTCTTCCCGTTCCTCCAGGATCTGTGCTCGGCTCTCGCTGCGCTCGATAGACTCGATCTCTCGTCTCCGTTGAAGATCTTCTACCTCCAGACGCAAAGCCTCAAGCTGATCGTTCATGTCCTCCTTCTCGTCGTCCCTCAGCGCTAGAAGATCTGCCCGTTCCTCTAGAACCCCCTTAAGCTCCTCATTCTCCGCCTCAAGCTCCTCAAGCTTGCGCCGCATCGGTTCTTTCTGGCCATCCAAGGCGCTATCGCCAGCCACGAAAACTTCACCTCGCCTTCTCTCAACAATCTCGCGCAGACGGTCGAGTTCATCCATATTCTCCTCGAGCAGCGACCGCACGCTGTTAAGTTCCTCCTCGAGCTCCGCGTTGCGTTCCTCCGCATCCCGCAGCGCACCATCATCCAGCGCACCAGACTTCCGCCGGCGAAGGTCCCGAACCTCGCGCTCGCGCTCCTCTAAGAGCATTTCCAGCTCCTGCTCACGAGCAGACCGTGCGCCCTTGTGAGACTGCTGTTCGAGTTCCCTCTGAAGCTCAAGAACCAGTTTCCTCAGCTTTTTCAGATCCATCCCCCGCTGCTGCACCTCGATCTTCAGATTGATGTTCTGCTTCAGCGCGGCATCGATCTGGTCAGGCGCGAGCTGCGCCAGGCGCTCCTCGAGGAAGTGGACTTTGAGCTTGATGTTAAAGTTCTCCTTTTTGAGATTATCGATGTGCTAGATGAAACGAAGATGAAGGAATCAAGACTTGTACGTCATTCATCAATTTCAAGAAGTATAAGAAAACTAGTCCAGGGGGTTGAACCGCTCTGAACGGGAAGGGAAGTAGAATGTAGGGCCAGAAAGGCCTTAAATACAGCTTCCGAATTGGAGAATCATTAGTCAAATTCTGCAACCGGCATTTAGAACATAAGGATGGGATGCATGTGGGTGCCAATCCCCCAGCATTCTCCTCCAAGCCCAAATTGTGGAGCACACTGACATCACACCATGCTCGACAAAAGCAAGCAGCTCCAAAAGACCTCACAATAAATGTGCAAAGCTCACCTTCTCCTGGTCTCGGAGCGTGAGGTTGATGCCCTTTGCCCCAGTCCCCCCAGACCTAGACCAACTACGTTTTGAGCGGATTAGCACAGACGAATCACCAGCATCGTCCCACTTCCTGTCCCCCCGGGCAGTGTTCAGGACATCGCCCTCAGGCTCCTCATCGTCGTGGTTCGAAACTCCTAGTCGGCGTGTCATGGGAGTCCCCTCTTCTGTGCGGCGTCTCAAAAACGGTGGTGAAGGGGTAGACAACGGAGCGGATGAGGGTGCAGTCGTCTGAGTTGTCGTGGATGGTATGCGCAGGGATTTAGCGGGCGTGGAGAGACCAGACGCCAGCGAGCCGAGGGAGAGGTCGGGAAGAGTGCCAGCTGACATTGTGGACAGGTCTCCGCCTCGTGAATTAAGAGCAGCAGACATTGTCAGTAGGCGAGTGCCACTCAGGGCAAGTCCTGTTCGTTGCTGTCGGGATGATGATCAAGAATTGAAAGCAAACCAGCAGTCAAGGCGAGAAATATCACGTGATCATATACAGCACAGTACTGTATATACACTCATATTGGTCTCGCCATTGCCTGCTCCAACCCCCAGGTGTGCGTAAATGCATTTCCCAGTTGTGGTTCCTCTTTTCTCTCTCGCGATTGGGTGAAACCCCTTAGTTGGGTCCCGGGGCAGCCATTTCTTCCTTTGGCCACCTCGATAACTCTCATCTCATCCGCCCACTACACCCTGGTGGCGCAGCGCCGCACCACACAATGTTCCACAGCCTACCAACGCTGTGAGGCGGCCCACCCACCCTCGCAGCTCATTCTCACCTCCCACAGGCTAGGTGCACATATACAGAGCCGGGAAGCGCTTGCACATTCACATTTCTAATCACACATGTATTACTTACTACACGCAAGGCCTACGGCGGGACATATTTCTTGAAGCAAGCCCAAAGACCGACTACAATGCGATCTAGAGTCCTCGGCAGCTGTAGAACATGGTAGCGTACGCAATGAGCTCATCAAACTTGTTTCAAAACGTACGCCAATGACGGCGAGGGATAGAAATAAAGGATCAGTTGGTTTTCTTCAGTTCTCGGTATCCAGACGCATCTCGGCTTGGAGCCATTCATACTCGCTGGCGGTCCTATGAATCTACTCCAGGCTATCACTCATTTTGATTCGCTGCCGACTCGAACTATTGTATTCGACATTGGGAGTCTCAGATTTTAATGCCGAGGTGGCAATTCTGAAGTCCATTGGTCCGTTCTTGGAGCGCCTGTCCATGTGTTCGTAGCCAACCGAGAACTTGTCTCTTCACCGTAAGTATATCATAAGTTAAGACCCTCGGTCGCATCACGCTGACTGTTTTCTAGGCGTCGAGAACTCGAACCTCCTTTCAACTTGTACCTCGTTGCGCGCTCTCCACCTGTCTACAGTCTTCGGAGCAATGGCGCAACGGCTATTTCACTGCATTCGTATTTTTCTTAGTTGACCTACCCACGCCTTGAAGAAATTACTTTCGGTCCTTTCGAAGCGAAGAGTAAATCATACCTCAAAGCTTCTTGACTCGGAGCAGACCGACTCGCTCCTCTGTCAGCCCCATTTCGAAGTGCTGCAAACGGTCATTTTTCATACACAAATACTTCATCCTACGACATTCAAGGGTCTACCTACCACAGACTCCGAACCATTTAAACTTATCCCAAGATATAGAGGACATCTTCCCATGTTGTCAGCTCGAGGTGTTCTTGTCTTCGATCGCATCTCTTCCCCGTTACAATTTCTTCCATGCGCCTCTCGTTTCATTTCAGTCAAGCTTAGTTGGCACAAAGAATCCTTCGGCTAGCCAAAGAGATGACAGCGTTCCACCAGTCACTCACCTTCACCGCTGATAGACGTCGACATTCAGCCCGATCATGTCGGTTTTCCCTGTACGTACTCGTCACCCGAACCCATACTACTGTCGGCGGCAAGTCACCGCAGATTCGATCGAGGTATGGGGTCTTCATTCATCAGAGGCGATCGAAGGTGTCACAGCCCTTGATGTACCCATCATAAACGAGGAGGGGGCGGTAACTTGCGGAAACAACTCACCCGGCCGTCCTTGGCAGCATGTCTTGACGATATTGAAGAACTCCTGCTTGGCACTCGCGTCGCTCCAAACAAGGCTCCAGTAATTGACACTCATATTGAGGACACTGACTGATAGAGCTGTACCCATGTTGTCGGCGTATCTGTCAGTTCTGATGGTTGTAAAACGTTGACTTTTCGCCTCGGCTCACTGACTTGATCGTCGGCTCTAGAGACCATTGGGCACAATGGTAACGTTATCCCACCCTTCTACGACACCACCCTATTTGCCGACCAGAATAACAAAGTCGACTGGAAAACGAAGAGTGGGAAGGGTAAATTTTCAACGACGAAGGTGGTGCCCATTGTTATGCTACATATAACCCAAAAGTCCAAACGAGGCTAACTATCTTCCTAAATCCCTCACTTCCTGAAGTCGTCATAGTATTAGGTGAATGTGTTGAGTGTTGTTTAACCCGGCGAGACAATTAACGGGGGTTTCGAAATAATAATCGACCACCGATACGGTTCAACGATGGCCAGTCGTCAGTCAAGAGTGGTCAGTCCTAGTATTACAACCTTCTTCCACTCGCAAGGTATTATTAATCTACAGTGCCAAAAGTGATATAGCGTACGGTAGAAGCGTTCGAGACTACAGAAAACGATTAAGGCACGAGCTATATGATGAGACCTAGTAGTCTCCCGATTTCGAGTGAGGGTTCAGGAGCCGAGGGGGTATACTCGTAAGGAAGAAACAGAGCGGGGAAGACTGGATCATCTGTCATCTTCTCTGCCATATTCGTATCCCCTGCATCGACCGTCGCAGGTTGATTGAGAGGGGGTGTGTCTTCAAAAATGCCCAATCCTGTTACCTGTGGACCAAATAAAAAATCTGACGGTAACACAAGCGCCTTCAAATTGTTGTCGTTTCGGACGTCCTGGAGCAGATCTCCGGAATCGTCCTGATCAAAGGTTTGGGCCTGTGTGCCCCTTGACCCCCACCAGAAAGTAAGAGGAGGGGGTTCTGGCGTGGCGAGGTTGGGAAGACTTGCGTCCGCATTGATGACCATCTGGGAATCTGGAAAGTGACTATATCGCGAGTCTACGACTGCAGTTGAGGGAACTGTAGCACAGAATACTCGTGCGAGCAAAGAATCTGATGGAGTGATGTGTACGAGCGTTGAGTACGTGTATGTAACACTAAGGAAGAAGGCGGGAATGAAATCGTTTTCAATACGTACTAATGTCCGGTGCCGGTGTGCAAAGTATACAATTGCATATGGGTGATGGATCATAAAGATTCGTAGGCTGGGTTCCGGGAATGAAGACGCCTACGTCAGAGTATGGCAACGTGTCCCCGAGCGGACTCAGCCCATTGCATGAGCTTTTACAGGATGATGGTGGCGCGGATAACCTAAGCGAAGATGGAGGTGGAGGACTAGAAGATGGCAGACTATTCCAGTCTTGAGCATCCAGAGACGGCATGAACACGTTCGATGTATTGACCGAGTCAGAATAGCTGTTGTAAGCGAAGCCAGGTGCGAGAGGCTGCGGGCCCATTGAGAGGTAGGTATATGCGTCGTTCTGATACAACAGAGGGCGGGACACGGTTGACGTCGAAGATGAAGAGAGTTCTGAGTAGTAAAGCGCGCAAGGTGCATAATTTATATCAAGCGGACCACCAAAGCCATCAGAGAACTCCGGTGCTGTGTCTAGCATAGGCGAACTTGTCAATGCGGTATCTTGTGCCACGTTCGCGATGTGGGGATCCAACTTGCGCTTTTTGCGAACCTTGTCTTCAAATCCGGGTATGCCCACAGGAAGCTCATATACATCGACAGAACAGTATTTCCCAGACTTCTTGAGAGCATGTTTTTTACGAGAGAACCAGGTGTTAACCAGCGATGGAGCCAGGTTGCGCGCCAAAGCCCAAGCGCGCCGAGACTCAAGTGATGGCACTCGTTTGTCCACTGCCCAGAGGTCAATGAGTTCGGCAAGATGATGCTCGGGTATTGTGTACTTCGAACGCGCAGTCAGGGCAGCATCGACGGGACACTGGGTATCAGCGACTTGAACGACTACGTCCATCAAGATTCTCAAGCCCGAAGAACCAAAAGAGCAAAGATTAAGGTGACCGATGTGCTTCTAGGTGTTATGCCAGTGCTTGAGCTGCCAAGACAAGCAATGCCAACATGCGCAGCTAAAAAGCCTATTCGCTTCCAGAATAAGTGACCTTGTAGTCTAAGGACGATTGTATAAGCTTGTATAAGTTTCAGAGCCGGTGATTCGAGTTGGTGATGGTAATGACCGAGGGAAAATGAACTCGAACTTGAAGCGTCACGCGACTCATTGGCATAGCCTCAAGTTCCCAACTGCCATTAATTCTACTTTAGCTGGGATATAGAATCGATGAATCGCTCTGCGTCAATCAAGCAAAGGTGGTACCTCTGCGGGATGCATTTCTGAGTTGAATGACTCTGCTCTAGCTCCAGTCTTACTACTATCCGAGGTTTATGGAAAGTATCGTTGTCGTTGGGTTGTTTTTTCGGACCTTAAGTTCTCTTAGTGGGTCTTCTGAGGCTAAAAGAAGGTGTACGTTCGGAATATGTCTTTGCGGAACTCGCCCTGTCTCTTCGACTTGTCACAAACATGTCTAAAACAATTATGTCGATGATTCGGTGGGAGTGTCAGGAATCAGAGCAGTGGAGTGATCAAGGGGCTGTAACCCCCCTCGTCTCATCTATATCTTGTTTTACAATCATCAAGTCGCGGTGATCAAGGGGCTGTAACCCCCCTCTCTATGCCTTTACCTTGTTTTACAATTATCAAACCACAGCAACCATAGGTACTATAAAGACGACTTACTATACGTTGTAGAAGGGCATCTTGACCTCCTTTCGTTATATCTTGTCATTTGTACTCTTGTCGCAATCATAGTATTGCTCTCGCGTTCGTCTCGGAGATCCCTGTTAATCCTGATTATAGGTGTTTGGCTACTCCGGTACGCTAAACCCTAACATTAGGTCAAGATCCCCCACTCCGACTCGAACCAATCCTGGCTCCCTCCCCACCCACCTCGTTACCCCAAGGGTTTCGGTTTCACAAACGACGAGACACTTTCGTCTACGGAAACCAACCAGTCGAATACCTAGGCAACAATATCTGGAGAATTACAGATACACAACAGCACATTGATACTTTGGGCTTTTATAGTCAAGACATCTCTGCTCCCTCTGTACGTTCGTACATCTTCGATCCCGTAACCAACACCCGCACAGACGTCCCACTGCTAGAAGGTATTTCGACTACCCCTAGTATGGCCACCACTTCCCTTGAACCAATTCCCTTTTCTGCTCCCCCGGAACTTTTCCCACGACCAGAAATTATCCTTGAAGACGTCGTTATGACTTCCACCACCACCAAGACACAATTTTTGAAAATCAATAAACCTTCGGAATTCGACGGAAATAAGAAAAACTTTCAAAGTTTCTTCTTATCCTGTACCAAATATCTTATTGCTTACGAAGACCTTCATGCATCCGATGCACAGAAAATCCTATTTGTTTTGTCTTTTATGACAAAGGGTACGGCTCAAGCATACAACGATCGGTATACTATGGAAAACTTGATGGGAACCACTTACCCATCGTATGCCGATTTTGTCAAAAATCTAAAAACCGAATTCGAAGACCCTCACAAAGTACGACAAGCGTACTTAGCACTTTGACAACTCAGGCAAGGAACTCAGACTATAGAAGAATATAACTCTGCGTTCTTAGCTTTAGCACACGACGCTGCCATCCCAGACGATAGAACCAAGCTTGACTATTATGAACAAGGTCTCAACTCTGGTCTTGCTGATAGGATCTACAATTCCGAAGTCCCAAAAACGTTTATCGAATGGATGGAGAGGGCTACTATCCTGGATACCCAATGGCGCGCACGAAAGGAACAAAAGAAGACTCGCGTATCCTTTTCCTCTTTTAACACCAATCGTCCCCGATCAGATCCTAATGCAATGGATGTCGATCGACATCGACAAATACCAGGATCACGCCCTTTGTTGAAGAAGCTAACGAACGAGGAGAGAGAAAGGTTACGAAAAGAAGGAAAGTGCTTTGCTTGTCGACAATCCAGTCATATGGCCAATCAATGCCCGACAAAAACAAATAATCCACGAATTCGTACCGCAGAAGAAGTATCACCAACTACTCCTCCACTCCCTACTCCTCACCTACATGCCCCATACGTTCCCCCTCCTATCATAAACCGAACACGCACTCATGTCTCCAACATCGTCGATGAAGAGGAGGAAGAGCAAACGATACCTCCTACTTACGATGAAGCCGCAGTCAGAAGAATTTATGAAACCATACGCGCATTACCACAAGAAGGAAGAACGGCATTATCTGTCATGTCGGAGGATTTTTGAAGGGTTTGAAGAATTCTACGCGTCTTCAAACTACTATATTGTACCCTGATGATCTATTACGTTCTGTAACATCAACTCATGCATTATACCTTGAAGCACAGATTAGTAATCATCAGGGAAGTCGTAGACTCGAACAACGAAAAGCCTTAGTGGATAGCGGAGCCACTAACAACTTCATACATCATCGACTCGTCACCAAACTCAAAATCCCCACGATCCCTCTAACACATCCCAGAATAGTTCGAAACGCGGATAACTCCGAAAACAGATTAGGACGTGTTACACACGAAGTCGTTCTTAAAATGAAAATTCAAAATCATGAAGAAGAAGTAAAATTCTTCATCATTGATCTTGGATTAGATGATATCATTTTAGGACATCCCTGGCTTCAAAAACATAACCCCGATATCAATTGGGTCACCTCGAAACTCCTGTTCACACGATGTCAAAAAGCTATTTGTCAGGCTGGATCAAGAAG
>QLPN01002373.1:50288-74073 GCA_003314395.1 Albatrellus ellisii | reverse complement strand
TTGCCCCCTTGATGATGGTCAGAAGCATCCTGAGGTAGAAGCACTCCCCAGCAGATGGATGGACAAAGCACATGCAACCAATGGCAAAGCCCCTCTGTCTTGGCTTCCACTGATGCCCTTTGGACTCCCATACAAAGTGCTGAGGAAAGTCCTGGTAGAAGTACTGGCAGGCAGTGTCAGGATGCTGCTGGTTGGCCTTGGACCACTCAGTCAGGTGGGTCTTCTTGGCAGAGGGGTGCTCCAGGACTTCCTCAGGGTCATCACTTGCTTGGAAGTAGACCTGCTGCTCATTCTCCACATGGACAGGAAGGTGATAGACTGTGGGGAGCTCCTGGTGCATGGAGAACTCAAACATGCCTCTGAAGGACCAATGTAGTGTGCATCAATGTAGTCCTGGACTTCATCCACATCCCCAACCTGCACAGTAGCCTGATCTGGACCCTTGTAGATGTACTTATGGATGTACTTGACTGCCTTGACTGAGGCACTGATCTCCAGATTGATATGGCAGGCATATTTTGCAAGCAGGTAGGGGTTGTATGGGATGACATCACAGTTGGTGAACACATGGACCTTATATTGGCTGAGGTGCTTTGTGAAGGTGTGCCCATTGTCTGGCCTGGCATAGACTGGGTATCCATCCTCCCCAAAGTGAGTCTCCTCACAAAAGCCCTTGGGGAAATGCTTGCTGCAATGCCATTGCTGGTTCTTATCCTTCTCCATGCAAGGGGGTTTGACATAGTCAGGAACACCACAGGGACCATGAAGCATGTACTTGGTGACACACTCATGGAGCTTTGGATGGAGGGCAGGATCAGGGAGCTGTGCTGAGACAATGCTGTCCACATGATTGGCATCACAGATCTTGTATGGGGTCTTCAGGAAGATGAGGAGATGCATGTGAGGGAGGCCATGCTTCTGGAACTCTATGGTGTAGACACTGCCAGCCAGCTCTCCAAACAGCCCAGCTTTGATGTCATCCAGCAGGGCTTTCTTCTTCTGGTTGAAGATATGAGCAACAATGTCAGGGAAATCTGCAGCAGTCTGGGATGTGCCATCATCATATTTGAGGAGGGCCTCCTGGATCTCAGGCCAGTTGGAGTTTGCAGTCATGGTGAGGAAGATGTCTGGTTTGTGCCCATAATGAAAGATGGCCATGGAGTCTTGGAAGAGCTGGTACATATGCCTTGCACTGCCCTGGTGGGTGGAGGGAAGGATAATGTGCTGACCCTGCTGTCCAAGATTGACTGGAGCACCATCTTCATTGCCATGAACTGCATCCTGAAGCCCTTTGTACAGGTCTGCACATATCTGTTTTTGATGAGATCTGACCCAGTAAAGGTTGCTCTCCTCACTTGATGCCCAGGCATCCACCAAGTACTGCTGGAAGAGCTTGCCACTACAAAAGATGATATCTGCCTCATTGTGTCTGGTGAAGGCATGGTATGCATAGTAGGAGTGCTGAGAGACATCCTTGCAGTGCATCTGACCACTTGGACCTGGCTGTGATGGTATGTTGAGGTGGAAGCCAGAGTCACCTTTTGGGAAGAGGAGGACATAATGTAATGGGGAATAACTGTGATGCAGATGGCTGATCCTCCTAAGGCTACCTCCATGCATGTGCACAACGATATCATGATGCAAGTCCACTTGTGCTCCTCCACTCCCAGGGATGATGGCAGCAATCTCCTTTGCAGTGGGAGCATTGTATCTGTGCAGATCTGTGTTTGGGTCCACAGTGATGCAAACAGCCACATTGACCTGCTCTTCTGGAGCCTTGTCCTTGAGGATCTCATGAGCTCACCTGTACATGTTGATGTATGGGTTGGTGGCAAGTAGCATGGCATGGAGATCAGTCATGGTGGATGGGTCAAGATTAGGGTTGTTGGCCAAGTGCACATTGACAACAAGGTCAGGATCAATGACATAGAGCTGGGCATAGCATGGTGTGACTCCAGGAGTTGGCAGGAGGGCCCCCATCCTGTGATGAAGGGAACCATGAAGTCTGAATGCATAAGGCCCAGACCCAGCAAGGACAGCATCATTGACATTTGCAGCAACAGATGTGAATGCAAATGCAGCATTATACTGGTGTATGTTGTTCCTGAACCTCTTTGCAAGTGGATCACTACCCTTCAATAGCTTAGACAGAGTGGGTGATGGCTGAGCAAAAGGAGGGAGCTGGATCTGGCCCTGCAGGCAGCACATGCCAAAGTGAGGATGAACATTAGATGATGTAGTCAACTTCTCAGGCAGGAAGTGAAGAGCATGACAATGAGGGCACTGGACATTCATTGGACCAAGGTTATGGCAGTGTTCAGGCTCATGATATTCCTGATGGCCAAGGGGGATGGGGAGAGGAGGCTGTGGTTGATCCACTTCAGGATCATTTTGCTGAGGCTGATGGTGCTGAGACATTTGGACATTGAAGTCCACATTCTGGGCATGCTCCTGAGATTACTGCTGATGCTGGTCCTGGTCCTGTGCTGCATCCTGTGCCTGTTCTCCAATTTGCTCCTCCTCCTGGAGAAACCAGCACAAATGAGCCCATGGTCAAATTTAAACATATATGTTGCAATTACTGACCTGTGCTGGCTATTGTGGATGTGCTGTTGCAATTCCCTGTGCATTTTCTGTGATGACTTGCTGTTCCAAGACCTGATGCAAGGATATAAATGAAAGATTAGATTGTGATCGATATACATATACTACAATATGACTGACCTGTACATGACCCTCCTGCTGCTCTCCAAGATTGCTTCTGTGATCTCTGACATTTGCAGATTGATTTCTCTCAGCTGCAGCCTGTGCTTTGCACTGATTCACCTGCTCAGCATGACATTGTTGAAAGCCCTGATGCAATTGTTGACCATGATTGGTGTGCTGCTGCTGCTGTGGTGGTGGATTGACTGGTCCAGGAACCCCAGGATGCCCTTGAACAGGGACAGGTGGATGGTGTGGATATGGAAAGGTGACTGGTCCAGGAACCCCAGGATGCCCTTGAACAGGGACAGGTGGATGGTGTGGATATGGAAAGGGAAGAGGCATAGGCTGATATCCATATGGGTATGGATGGTGGTACATGTATTGTGCTGGACTGTAGTTAGGGGGGATATAATATTGTACAGCCTGATATTGCCATGCTGGAGGGGAAATAGGAGGATATTGTGGGTGGAGAGGAGCAGGATGATAAGCAAATGCAGGGGCAAGGGGATTATGGTGGATAGGAGCAGGATATGCAGGAGCAGGAGGGTTCTGGGGGAGGGGGGCAGGGAGAGGAGCAGCCTGTGGCACTTGGTCAAAGTTAGGCTGTGGGATATTTCCCACAGGAGGATCCCTTTGCTGGGCACAACATGATGATGGTGATGTCATTTGTTGCTCATGTTTCCTCCTATCTTGCTCATGCTGAGCTTGTCAAGTGTGCTCAGGAGTGTGTGGTGGTGATCTAAGGAAAAGGAGCAATGGAGTCAGTTATACAGAATTGAGAGGTCTATGTGATGCATGATGACATACCTCTGATCTGCATCCTCATGCTGGACCTCAGGGTTTTGATTAGCAGCAGGCAGTTCTGGACCAAAAAGATGATAGAATGTCAGCAAAGAATAAAATAAAATATTAAAATTGAAAGAGACATACCCAGGCAATGCATCATGTTGGGTTTGAGGACTCTGGTTGGCAGAAGGTAGTTCTGCATTGAAAAGATGATGAAATAAATTTTAGCAAGAAGAAAATGAGAAGAAAAAACTGAAGAGACATACCCAGGCAATTGACCACCATGTTGTTGCACATTTGGGGATGGTGGCCAGTATTCAAGAGGTCCAGGGCTGAAAAGTATATATTTAAGAAAAGCATGATGCAGTGAAATCAGTAATAATGAAATACCTTGAATTGTTTTCCATTTGAAAAAGAAAGGCAGCTGTAAAAAAAACCAAGAGCCAGAGACAGAGCCAGAGCCAGAGACAGAGCCAGAGCCAGAGATAGAGTTGCCAGATCCTCCACACACCCAAGATAGTCACAGTCAGAGGAAATTGCCATAAGGCAGTGTCAGATTACAATGCTTATAGCCTTTATTAAAAAAGGTGCAACTCAGGTATCACCCCTTTTCTGTTAGACTGGTGGAAGTGAGATTGAGAGCAAGCAGCTGAACACCACAGATTGAGAGAAATCCAGCAATTGAATGAACAACTGCCTTTGGCAACAGCAAACTAAGACTGTGCTGGTAGACTTCACAAATATATAGGCTTGGTCTCTCTGAAAGAACCACCCAAAGCAAGCTTTGGACAGAAAGGAAGCAAAATGTTTCTTCACAAAAGAGAGAGAAACAGTTTAATAAGATAAGCCAGACAGAGAGATCCCAGAGTAAGTGGGCAGAAAGAGGGAAGATGAGTTATCAATGAAGTCACTTTCATGATGTGCCACACATACTGCACCACATCAATATATGTGTGGGGCTCATGCACACACCGGGCAACACACTGCTGTGCAGTCTGCTTGTCTGCTGGGCACTTCTACTGACTTTCCATCATCACATAGCTTGCATTTTCCCCACCAATATGACTGAATATTGGAAGAACTGCTGTAATCTGCCACATATGTCCCTGACTGTATTTGTTGACTGCAATATCTGTGAAGGATAATACAATGTAGTATACCATTACAATATACCAGTAATATACATCATTGACAAATACATGGGCTGGTTGTGTGGGGATGCAGGATGCTCAGTGTGAATGCAAGAAAACATTGGAAATACATGTGGGCAGACTGGCAGTTGGGCTGTCAGTCAAGGAATGGATTTACAGCCACAGGTTCAGTAAGAATGTCCTGCAGGTGATTCAATAATTGTCACAATCCAATAGGAAATGTAAGACTCACATCATGCTGAATACCACCACAAAGGCCACAACACCCCATGCAGTGACTTTTTTTGCAAGTTCATCTTGAGCAGCCTGATCTGCTTGTTCAAGGTGACTTGTCACTGCTCTGTCTCCAACTCCTTGAACTGAAATGTCAGTGGTTGGCTGTCCCCTTCCCACCCACACTGAACACTGCCCTCACCACCTGCCAAGTCCCTGCCCTCCTGCCCCATTGCCTTAGTATGTCATCCCCACCACCATTGCAAAGGATCCTGATGCCCTCCCCAGCCCCATCTCTGCCTCCATCATGTCCTCCAAGTCTCCTAACTCTGTCCATGACTACCTTATGACTGACATTGACCCCACCCACTCCACCTTTCCCCTTGCAGCCTACTGCTTTATGACCAGTTACATGTATGTACCCAGCCCTTCTCTCATGCCCCTGCTAAGAGCAGCTTATTGGATGGTCTTATGGAAGGTCTGTAATGATACCCCTGGTAATGAGGTAGTGAATACACATTTGATAAGTGTAATAGAGATTCCTAATGACAATGAAGAATGGGATTAATGAGATAGTGATGAGGATGATTCCACTGATGACTATTTGAGGATCCAGGGTGATGAGTTCTAGGATGTCTTAGTGACGCTTATAGTGACTTAGAGATCTTAGACTTGGTTCTTTAGAGAGTGAAGCAAGTTTGTAGTGAGCTTAGATCAAGTGCAGTGTAGGAGAATCCCTAGATTGTGAAGTTGACAAGACTGGGGTTTAAGACCACCAGTCTGTCAACTATTTATACAAAACTGGAGATCTAAGTATAGTAAAGTTGCACAGTAAAGTGCAGCATTGCACAGCAATGCACAAAAGTATGCAGTAATGCACAGTAAATATGTGTCCATGTACTAAGTCATGTGGCTCAGCCACTAGCACAAAATGAACATGATGTAAACAAAAGTAAATCAAGGTGAGAAAAAGGAGTCCTTGCTAATTGTATAGTAATAGTCCTTAGCAAGTAAATGTTATAATAAATAAAGAAAGATAACAGAGAAAAAGATAAGTCTAATATAGTACTTGGAGCTAAGCTCACACTTAAGTATGTAAATACTTAAGTACTATAAAGAGAAAAGGAAATGAGTCCTTACTAAGTAAAGTGGAGCTAAGCTCACACTTGTAGTAATAATACTACACTTTACTAGTAAGTAAGATAAAAAGAAAAGAAATAAGAAATAAGAAAACCATTATGAGGTGCCAAAGCAAGTGCCTCATAACAGCCCTTCTCCACCCTCACCCATCCATGTGTGTCCCCACTCTGCCTGAACTGTGGTGCACAGTGATGCCATATCCTTCTCTGCCATCTTCATCTGGTGCAGTTTCCAGACTGGAAACTCTGTACAGGTGTGCCTGATCCCTTGCATCTGTGAGGTGCATGCTAGGACAGTGAGGTCACAACTGAAGAGAGGGAGGATTGGCAAAGGATGAGACAATGCACCTTAAGAGTAGTCATGCTGTCAGGCTTCGTTTATGGAGCATTTATTCCTTTCTTTATTCTTTTACTTTTCTTTTAGTTTTCCTTTGATTAGATTAGATAAGATCATCTTTCCTTTCAGTCCATCTGATCTTATCTCATCTTTATCTACTTACTGTTGCTTCATGCTCTGGATGCGCCCATGCTGCACATGACATCATACTTACTGTGAGTCTTACTGTAGCTGCCTACCCTTGAGTACTGCGCTGGTCCGTGTGCACTTTCCTTTAGTATATAAGTAGCTATAGTATTATGAATATACTCCAGCTTGTTATGGCTGGCAAATCCTATTCTTTGGAGTGATCCTTAGTCTAGTGCACGCCGGTCTCCCTTACAGGGATATGTAGGACTGCTGTCTTACACATGCTGTATAGTGGATATCTCAGATGTATAAAGCTGAAGAGCTATCTACTACATGAGAGTCTTTATATACTACAGGGATTGGCGCACAGACCATGTGCTGTCACTGTAGGGCAGGTGTATGTAAATAAGATGTGCAGCATGTGTGAGAAGTATCAGTAAGCAATGCACAGCATTGCACTGCATCAGTAAGCATCTGTGTGAATTGTAGTCATAAATGTACAGTAAGCGGCCTGATGACTAAATGAATATGTGTCATAGATAATCGCGATAAGATCTACTGATGATCAGATAAGATGAGATAAGATATCTCATGTAGATCTTGAGCAAGAAAGATAAAAGAAATTGTAAAATGAAGAGAGAAATAAGTATGTCCTGACAGCATCCCCCCAGTGTCCCTTACCCTCCACAGCTCACCCTTGCCCTCATGCACCTCTTTGAGGGCCCACAAGGCCAGCATGATACCTCCTTCCACCTCACTGACCAGCAGGCACTCACATCCCTGCTTACCTTCCTCTGCAGCATGTTCCTCAGCCACATTGGCAACCACATGGGCCTGCACACCCACAGCTGGCTCACCCTCTGCACCTTCATCCAGGCCCTCTTCACCATGGCCACCACCATTGCCCTCTGGAAGAGTGGCCAGGGTGACACCATCATGGACAGTCACAACATGCCCACCTGGAACAACACCCTCACCTTTGTCTGTCTCAGGTTCATGAGCACCACCATCAGTCTCCAGGGCATTGCATGACAGCTTGTGTGGCAGTGCCCACACATCAGGGAACTTTTTGTGACATTGGATAGTAAGAAGGAGAATGAAAATAAAGGAGGACATACAAACCAGAGAAGTGGACACCCATTGCATGCCCCAGCAGCATGCCCAGCATTGGCCAAGTTCACAAATGGGATGTACCAATCCTGCATCAGATGGCATCTATCCTCTAATAAGCAGGACACATAAAGTAATAGTCATTATTGAAATGGGCATGTAGGCACAAATGTGGGGATGTACCCATTGTTCTCCACCACTACCCTGACCAAGCATTTTAGTGAGAAGAGTGCTGGTCTTTGCCCTGATGGAAGACTTTGCACCCTAGCAGTAACATCAGTGCATGGTACAGGATCAATGCTGCAGAAGACAGGGTATATATATATCAATAAAAGACATAGACCTTGACTGCCATGATGTCACATTGACCAGGCATGGGATTGGTGAACACTCACTCGGTGCTGGAGCTGCCAGGCATGACAGTGGTAAGCTGTTGCTTGTGCAGCTTGGACCTTGACCAGGAATAAGTGCTGGCAGGGTGCATGCTGTTTGAACTGCAACTGCATGGGTGAGTAGGGGGCTGTGCACTGTTGACACAGCAGCAACATGGGCACACAGATGGGCACAGAAGAATGGACATACCAATGTCCCATGTCATCTTCAGTTGACACAGGCACCAGGACATGCAGCATGGGAGCAGCAGCACAAGTGGTTGTGTGAAAAAGCCAGGCTACACTGGCACACTGTGCCACATACATGCCACACTGCCAAGTGCAGATTGGAGTGGAGTTGGGTAAGTGAGAAAAACCACATGGAAAATTTAACTAATGACCATGCTCCCATTCTTAAATAGATTCCTTATCCTTATATCTTAGGGATTCTCAGGTATGCTGTGCATGTTCCCATACCTGCTGCACTTTGTAGGTTTCCTGACCTTCCCTTAGTTACTGCACCTGGTCTGTGTGCCAGTCCTTGTACTGTAAGTAGGCTAGTTACCTATTGAATAGACTCCAGCTTACTATGGCTGTGTTTTCTTCTCCTTTGCTTGACCTTGGGGTTATAGCATTGTCCCCCCTCAACTTCATCCCCTTTGTGATCTTGGCCTGGGTGCCTGATCCTAGGGCATGGGAGGACTTGTGAGAGTTTTCTAGTCTCCCTCTATGGATATTTCAGCTAGCACCTTGTCAACCTGATACCATTATCAGTGTTGTGGCTTCACACTTGCATGCACCTCACAGGAGAGTTGCTGTGCTGTGCAGGCAGGCAGGCAGGCAGGTCATGCTATGCTGGTGTGGTGGTTGCATGGGTAGGTGGGTGGCCATGCTATGCTGGTACAGTAGCAGCATGTGCATGCAGGAGGCTGTGTGCTATTAGTATTGCAGCAATATGGGTATGCAGGTGGGCACAGTGTGCCTCAGACATTGGATGGTGAGAGGGAGAAGGGAAGGGAAGGAGGAAGGACATACCAATCACCCACATCATCTTGAGTGGACATGGGTGGCAGGCAAGCAAGCTATGACACTTTGTGCTAAGAGTGGCCTATTGGATGGTCTTAGGGAAGGTTTGCTATAACAATACCCCTGGTAACAAGGTAGTTGATATGCACTTGATAGGCATAGTAACCATTCCAGATGATGATGAATAGAGGGATCAACAATATAGTGATGAGGATGATACTGCCAATGACTAAACAAGGATCCAGAATGATGGGTTTATGATGTCTTAGTGACACTTAGTGTGACTTAGAGATCTTAGACTTTGTTCTTAAAGATGAAGCAAGTTTGTAGTGAGCTTAGGTCAAGCACAGTAGAAGAGAATCCCTAGATTGCAAAGTTGACAAGACTGGGGTATAAGACCACCAGTCTTTCAACTACTTATACAAAACTAGAGCACTAAAGATAGTACTAGAAAATAAGGTTCAAGGATCAATGATGATTGTGCAGCAATCAATGAAGTCACATGACCTAAGATGTGTCCAATGATTATAGTAAGTGGCTCAGCCACAGGCACGAATTGAATGAGAGATAAACAAAGATAAACAAAAGTGAGATAGAGGAGTCCTTGCTTATTGTATAGTAGTAGTCCTTAGCAAGTAAATGTAAACAAATAAAGAAGGAAGAGAAACAGATAAGTCTTTATAGTACTTGGAGCTAAGCTCACACTTAAGTATGTAAATACTTAAGTACTATAAAGAGAAAAGGAAATGAGTCCTTACTAAGTAAAGTGGAGCTGAGCTCACACTTGTAGTAATAATACTACACTTTACTAGTAAGATAAGAAAGAAAAAGAAAAAGGAAAAATAAAACTGTTATGAGGTGCCAAAGCAAGTGCCTTGTAACAACTTGTACTCATTCTAATAACACTTCTGATGTTCTCTTTCTCCCACTGATGTGACTCTGAGTACCAGTTTACTGGTTACTCTAACTCTCTCCTGTCTCATATTTGCCTTGATCTCACTTGCCCTTGCAGTGTTGAGCCTTATCTTCACAGGAGCTCATCAGGTTATGGGCCCTGTGGGGCATGCACCACTCTACACCTTGTTCACCATTGTACTCCCACTCCTCATCATACTCTACCAAATGGCAAAACATATCCTCACCACACCTCACCTCTATACTCACAAACTCTCCTGCTTTTCAAATGCACACAACATTGACCTTGAAAACGACAACCTCTGGATGATGGATTCTGGATGCACTGATCATATATCACCATTCAGAGCAGACTTCCACACATACTCACACATCCTTCACAATGTTGAGGTGGGAAGTGGTGATATGATCTCAGCAGTAGGCACTGGTACCATTGCCAAAATAGCATATCATGACAATGGCTCTACCACAAGGATTTGTTGAACACAGGCCATATGCAAGAGGAGAATGTGAAGGGCTCTAGGTATTACACTTAAGCCTGGGACTCTACTTAATATAAGCATAAGTATATGTGAGCTCTGACCAATGTAACTATGGTGGCTACACATGTGTATGTACAGTATGCAGGACAAAAAGGGAAGGAGAGGATTAGTAAGACCTACAGCATCAACACCCCCCCATGCTGGGCATATGTGAGACAATGCCAAGATGACCATAATGAGAAGAAAAGGAAGGAAGAGAAGAGGTTTAGTGAGAATATCAGCAGTGACAAGAGAGGAAGGGAGACATTGTACAGTGATAGAGTTGGAGGAAATGCATTCTTGAATGTAGTGGTGGTGAATGTCTATGTGATTTGTGCCATGCATGATAATGGGATTATTAGTGATGTCAATAGAACCTTTGTTATCACCATAAAGTACTAAAGGAGATAAAAAACCAAAACCAAATTCCTTGAACAAAGACCACAACCACATTCCTTGCACTGCTGCTTGAGACAATGACATGTATTTGGCTTCAGTGGAGGAGAGGGACACCATGTGTTGTTTCCAGGATGACCATGCAATAGCACCTCCTCCTAAGGTGAAGATGTAAGCTCCAATCAACTTGTGATCATCTCTGTCTGCAGCCCAATCAGAGTCAGAGTATCCTATTACTCCTACCTTGTCATGTCCTCCATAGTGAAGTCAATGGTCTCGAGTGCCTCTGAGATATTGCAAGACATGCTTTGCTGACTGTAGATGATGAGGGGATGGATCAGAGAGGATTGTGACAACTTCATAACCACAAAGAATACACCAGGGTGAGAGATGATGGCTGCATATAAAATGGAGCCAATAAGCTGCTGGTATGATGAGCACAAAGAGGGAGTGGCATTGTATGTATTGTCTGACTTTGTCAGTACTATACCAGGAGGTAGAGGATTGGTGGTTGGATTACAATCTTCCATTTGGAAGTGATCAAGAAGGTTAGTGATGTATGCCCCCTGATCAATCTCAAAAACCTGCTTGAACTGGTCTCATGTAACATGAAGGCCAAGATAAGATGTAATCTCCCCAAGATCTGTCATCTGGACGAGTGATTTGAGCATTGCCTTGCATTCTTCCACTTCCTTGGGCAGTCCTCCAAGGATTGTGATGTCATCAACATATAGGACTATGATGAGGGGTTTGGATGAGGTGGTGGAGACATAGATCCCAGAGTCAGAGAATGTGCAGGTGAAAGAGAGATTGAGAAGGGAACCATGCATCTTATGGTGCCATTGGCAAGAGGCTTGCTTGAGACCATAGATAGCCTTTGATAGGCAGCATATGCTAAGAGCAGCCCATTGGACAGTCTTAGGGAAGGTTCATGATAACAATACCCCTAGTAACAAGGTAGTTGTTGTGTGCTTGGTAAGTGTAGTAAACATTCCTGATGACAATGAAGGGAGGAATCAATGATATAGTGATGAGGATGATGCTTCCAATGACTAAACAAAGATCCAGTGTGATGAGTTTAGGATGTCTTAGTGACACTTAGTGACTATAGAGATCTTAGACTTAGTTCTTAGAGGTTGAAGTGAGTCAAAGGTGAGTTTAGATCAAGTACAGTGTAGGAGAATCCCTAGATTGTGAAGTTGACACGACTGGGGTTTAAGACCACCAGGCTTTCAACTACTTATACAAAACTGGGTGTTCTAAAGATAGTACAAGTAGTTAATGTTCACTTATCAATGATGATTGCACAGCAATCAACAAGATCATGTGACCAAATTGCATCCATAGTAAACTACAAGTAGCCACAAGCACAAAATGAACAAGAGATAAATAAAGACAAAGTAAGATGAGTCCTTGCAAATTGTATAGTAGTAGTCCATAGCAAGTAAATGTTTTAATAAATAAATAAAGATAAAAAAGGAAGAAAGACACCTTACAGTGCTTGGAGCTAAGCTCACACTCTAGTAGGTAACTACTAAAGTACTATAAGGGATAAGATGAGTCCTTACTAAGTAGAGTGGAGCTAAGCTCACTTTACTAGTAAGTAAGATAAAATAAAAATAAAAAGGAAAAAACAAGTCCATTACAAGGTGCCTAACCAAGTGCCTTGTAACAGCACACTTTCCCTTCAGTGCCAGGGACAACAAATCCCTGGGGCTGTTCCATGTACATTTCTTCCTCTAAATCACCATTGAGGAATGTTGGTTTTTCATTACCTTATGATGCTGATCACACTGTTTACATAAAGTATACTTATCTCTATCTCATCTCATTGGTATTTCTTTTCTCTTTATGATTTGAGCTCCTCTTAAACTCTATCTTGCTCTTACTATATCTTCATTACCTTGTCTTTGTCTCACCTCAGCACTTCTGCATGTGCTGAGGTGAGTATCTCTTTTGCTCTCTGAGCTCTCTTCTGACATACCTGCTCTATGCAGCTCTCTCTTTCTTCTGTGTGCCCTCTACTATCTGGTACACATCTTCTCTTATCTTACAGCTCTTCCTCTTTGTGTGGCTATAAGCCTATCTAGATCTCATTATGATCTATCTATTGTTTGCTTTGTTTCCTGCATTTTAACAAGGAAGGCAGATTTAATGTCCATAGAGTGAACTTCCCAGTCTTCCAGAGCAGCAATAGCAAGGAGAGATTGCAGTGACTTGAAATGTGCAACTGTTGAGAAGGTTTCTGAGTAATTCACTCCATGTACCTGTGTATATCCCTTTGCAACTAGTCATGTTTTGTAGTGTCCATCAGATGTGTGCTTGAAGACCCATTTATTCCCTACCAGGTTGTGTCCTGGAGGAAGGTTTACTAGGCCCCATGTGTGATGATTGTGAAGGGAGTCTAGTTCTTCCATGCAAGCAGAGCGCCAGGAGTCTGCATCTGGACTGGTTAGAGCTCATTTAAGTGACAGTGGGTTGTGTGAGATGGCATGAGAGAGAATTGAGGAGAGCAAGGTGTGACCTTGTAGTGTGGCAAAGATGTTGTTATTGTTGTTGTTGTTGTTGTTGTTGTTGTTGTTGCTGTGAAGTCTGGACCCCCCCTTTCCAAGGATATCAATGAACTCATGAGGCCCATAGGTGCTATTGCAGAAACACTCCAGGCAGTGAGTCAGACACTGAGACCATCACATGACAGGTGCATCATTGTCAATGAGTGTGGAGTGAGCCTGCTAATAACCAGTTGTACAGTGGGGTGATGCACACCACTGGGGTGGTTCTGCTGGACTTGCTGCATCATCTGCATGATGGGTACAATGTGCATGGGCTCAGGGAGGTATGGCAACTAGAGTGGCAGTGAACAGAGGGGTAACAGGTGTGGGAGGTGTGGCAACAGGTATGTTCAATGGCACATCTGCTGCAACATGACCTGGAGGTAGGGGAGGGACATGTGGGAGAGGTGCCACTGGAACAGTGGTGTCATGGAGTACATTGCAGCAGATGAAGATAAAGTGTTTAGACTAGCACCCAGACCCAGATTCCTTCTCCTTCTCCATATCTTTCTCAAGCATTGTTCTAATGTTGTTTGGCATGCCATGCAAGGACCAACAAGTGGTGATGGTGTGGTTCCAATGCTTGCAGTGCATGCAGAAGGAGGAGTTCTTTTTGAGTGGTGTGGGAGTATGTTGGAAGGTGGAGAGGATGTTTTTGAGTCTAGAGATAGTGTATCATGTTCCCATAATGATGAGTGCTGATTTGATGACATTGATCTTTGGAATGGAGGCAGATTATGAGTTGGAGATAAGGAATTTGATGGTGAAGAAGAGTGTGAGGTGTCAGTGTCAGAAGAGTAAGTGCAAGTATGCAGAGTAAAGAGATGCAGATGGCCCTGGCAGGGCCCATAACCTGTTGAACACAGGCCATATGTGAGAGGAGGATGTGAAGAGCTCTAGGCATTACACTTAAGCCTGGGACTCTACTTATTTTAAGTATATGTGAGCTCTGACCAATGTAACTATGGTGGCTACACATGTGTATGTGTGTCCATGTATATACAGTATACAGGACAAAAAGGGAAGGAGAGGATTAGTAGGACCTACATCATCAACAGGATTTCCCTCTCCAAAGTATTACACATCCCAGGAACAAACCACCAGTATCTATCCATCAGTAAACTCAACCTCCTCAGTCTCACTATCATGCATCAAGAAGGCAAGTGCATAGTGACATGAGATGGAATTGAATACTGCACAGGGTACCTATGGAATGGTAACTATTGGTTAAAGCTGGAAAGCACCACAGTCCTCAATGCTATGACTGCATCTCCAAACCTTGACATCTGGCACCAGCATCTTGGTCATCTTTCTCCTCAAGTGATCAAACACATCACTGATTCACAGGTCACTGGTTTCTCAGCTTTCTCTGAATCCTCACCTCATCCATACCTGTGATGCACTCTTGGAAAGCAAACCAGAGCCCCCTTCTTTGCCTGCACATCTCAAAGCACACAAATACTTGGGCTACACTCTGACCTTGTCAGCCCCATGCACCTCCCCTCTATCAAAGGCAACATTTATTTTGCCACCTTTCTCAATGGCTAGTCTGAATATGTATGAGACCAGAATCTGCATATTACTGCTGTTGTGGGACTGAGTGCACTCAACTAAAGGTCACACCTAAAGAAGAGGGAATCCAGCCATAACTAGCTGGGGTCTATTGGCTATACTGGCAAGCCCTATATACTATACAGAACAGTGCACAGACCAGCACAGTAATCTAGGGCAGGACTATGTAAAGTAAAGCGCAGTAAGTTATGGTACCATGCAGCTACCTCATGGTATGACCTCATAGTCTAGACCAAAGGAATGTAAGTAGAAATGATTAGATGTAGATCAGATAAGATGAAATCCAATCCAATCTAATCTAATCTAATCATAATCATAATCAAAGGAAAATAATAAAAGAAATGAAAAGAAATAAGAAGGTAAATGCACCAAATAATGGTGCCTGACAGTATGGCATTGTCTACCCGCTCAGGTCCAAGGATCAGCTCACCAATGCCTTCAAATCATATCTCACCTGGGCTGAAAACCAGACTGGGTGCACCATCAAAGGCAATAGGACAGACAGGGGTGGAGAATATATGGCTGCATCACTTCATTCCATCCTTGAAGAAAAAGGAATCACTCATCAGTTCAGCATTCCCTACTCTCCTCAACAGAATGGACAAGCAGAGCAATGGAACTGGACACTCATCAATTGCATGCTCAGCATAATGCATCATGCTGGCCTCACAGGCAGTTTCTGGTAGTTGGCTCTCCAAATTGCTGTGCACACCTATAATCACTCACCCATGTGTTGCCTCTCCTGGCAGACTCCTCACTCAGCCTGGACCCTTGGTCAACTACTGGATGTCTCCTACCTGTGTGCCTTTGGGTGTCATACATACATTCACACTCCCTTGCACCTCCACTCTAAACTTGAACCATGCTCAAAGCCCATGATCTTCATTGGTTATGAAGCAGGTGGTCAAGGATGGAGGTTTTGGGACCCTACCACCCATACTGTTGTTGTTAGCTGTGATACCACCTTCAATGAACTCCTCTTTCCCCATCTCACCATGTCCAACTTCATCCTCAACCTCTTCCATCCTTCTCTGCCATCCAGCTCCAGTGCTGGTGATGGTGACAGTGATGACAGCCCACCTCTTTGGGGCTCATCCTCTCCACCAGTTGCTGATCCAATTCCTGCTCCATCCACTTCACCAACTGATTATATGTGCTGTGGTATGGTGTGAGGGTAATCCACAATCATGACCACAACATATGCTGAAGGGCATGAGCTGTAAGATCCTCTAGACACCCCAAGGCAGAGAGTTAGTAGTTTAGCAAGAGAGCAGTGCAATGATGTGGTGTGACTGGACAATAGTAGGGAGATACAACAAAATGTGGTGCAGTAATTGCAACTATAACATGAAAAAAACACAACACAATGCAAAATAAAGGCAGATGAGAATGTGACAGGAGAGAACACAATGTGATCAAACAAAATGCAGATGCAACACGACTATGAATGTGACCTATGAGGTGTGCATTCTTTTCTTGATTTATTGGACACAAGAGAGGAAGGATGGATAGTGCTCTTTCACTTTCTAAATTGTGCAGGAGAGGGGAGGTGAATTGCAGGCAGGGGTGGATCTATTTGTTCTGGTGGATGGTGAGCCATCTAAATACAAGTTGAGCTCCAAGACTGGAGCACAACAAAACAAAACAGAAAATTTGCAATATAGGGTCAATCATAGGGATATTTGAAATGAGATGGGGTCCAGACTTGAATGAAGTAGAATAAAGTAACATGCTATAAAGGATGAGCAAAAGGGGAAAAGCACTGATTGCACCAAATGCTGACTTAATGACTTGTGACTCCATGGTTACTTTGGCAGGCCTCAACCAAGGCTCATCCTACACATCCTATCAGTCCTGCTCCTCATTTGCCAAACCAAGTCCTCTATTCCCATGTTAAAGTAAATGTGCAATTGATGCAACTGTATATGATTATTGTGTGTGGTGCATTAATGTCACTGTATTCACCTGATGTTGCTGATGGTTATTTTCCAATGCTATGTGCATGTGATGCTCATCATCTCCTCCCAAATGAAACCTTGGCTGTCCACAGTCAACACAGTGAGACACAAGACACAGCCAGAAGGGATGATGCATGGGGGTGATGGCACAGGCAGAGTGAACAAATGAGCAGATGAGGCAAAGCATCAGGGGGGGTATAGAGACACTCCCCAAGGCACAGTGAGGTATGGTGAGGAGGTAGGTATGGGATAAGCATCCCTGAACACATGGGAGCCAATGCACAAAGAGGGGTAGAATGTGACTGAGTGGGGATGTGGGATGGCAGAGCACAACATGACAGACTAGAAGGTGAATGTAGGAATGAGGTGGGAACAGGCTAACTGGAAGCAAAACCAGAGCATAGCAGAAGGGATAGGATGGATAAATTAGGGCATGAATCTACTTAAGAATGGGAGGTCAGTTGGTAAGCAGCCCCATATTTGGGGAAAATGGACTATAACAAGGCTGGCATGTGGTTTTTTTCATGTCTGAAGCACTGCTACAAATACTGTCTTTCCCTAATGTGGTGCACTGTGTGCAGCAGCATGGCACACACAGCAATGTGGCAGTGTGGCACTGTGCAGCAGTGCATCCCAGCTTTTTTGCAACCACTTGTGCTGCTGCTCATGACACCTGAGCCTCTGCCCCCATGCTGCATGCACTTGGCTGCTTATCCTTTTTGTTATAAGAAAAAATTAATTGCATACTGGAGCTGACTCATTTGCTATCCCCACAGACTATCTGGCCCTGCAGCCACAAACCCTCCCTCCCATGCTGCCACTGTACCAGCACAGTGTGGCAGCTTACTTGCTGCCCACTGTTGACATATGTTTGTCCTTTGCTCCAGCACCTGTGCCCCAGGCTTTACTTACTCAGCATGGTCTGTGCATAGCCTCTTACAGTATATCAGACTTAGTATGAAGACATTGTTTATCAGTTGGTTTTCTTACCCACTCCCCTCATCATGGATA
The DNA here is from genome assembly GCA_003314395.1 of Albatrellus ellisii. NCBI lineage: Eukaryota > Fungi > Basidiomycota > Agaricomycetes > Russulales > Albatrellaceae > Albatrellus > Albatrellus ellisii. The sequence goes on along the minus strand of QLPN01002373.1, from coordinate 56,180 downwards.
GCACAACACTCTTTGTTTACATTTACTTTGCAATCTTGATGTTGGCTTTCCTCCTTGGGCTTTTTCCTGTGCTTTACCTGCCAATGCCTTTCTGTCCTCCTTGAGTGGAGAGACCAGCCTAGGACTGACTGCTGCATCAAATCCCCATGCAGACACCCACATCCACTGAAGACAATGCAGGCAATCAGCACATCCATTCCCCTGTGCCCACCTGTGTGCCTGCATCTGTGAGGTGCACGCTAGACAGTGAGGTCACAACTGAAGGGAGAGGGGATTGGCGAGGGAGGAGACAATACACCTTAGAGAAGAGTCACACTATGTAGCGGATATCTCAGATGTATAAAGCTGAAGAGCTATCTACTACATGAGAGTCTTTATATACTACAGGGATCGGCGCACAGACCATGTGCTGTCACTGTAGGGCAGGTGTATGTAAATAAGATGTGCAGCATGTGTGAGAAGTATCAGTAAGCAATGTGCAGCATTGCACTGCATTGTGAGGCCGACGTTTGCCAGCAAGGTCACACAATGTATAAAGGAAGGAGTAGAGCTAACAAAGGGATGAAGTCACGCTTTGTGCAAACGGATATCCCAGATGTATTCAGCTGAAGAGTAAGTACGATACAGCTGAAGTATATATACTAAAAGGAACCTGCGCACGGACCATGTATGTACTATAGGGCAGGCATATCATAAAGGAATGCGCAGCATTCCTGTGAACGATCAATAAGCAACTTGCACAGCATCAGTAAGGATGCGCAGCATCTGTGGGAAGCTCTGTAAGCGACTATGAGAATATGTGTCATATATGTATAGTAAATGGGCTGATGACAAAATGGAAATGAGTCATATGTAATCGCGATAAGATCTACTTGATCTGATAAGATATCTTGTGTAGATCTTGAGCGATAAGGATAAAAGAAATCGTATAATTAAAAGAAAAATAAATGCGTCCTGACATGCATCAGTAAGCATCTGTGGGAATTGTAGTCATAATTGTACAGTAAGTGGCCTGATGACTAAATGAATATGTGTCATAGATAATCACCATAAGATCTACTACAGATCTGATAAGATGAGATAAGATATCTTATGTAGATCTTATGTGATAAGGATAAAAGAAATTGTAAAATGAAGAGAAAAATAAGTACGTTCTGACAAATACCCCCCTTCTTAGGGTGAGATGACTCGACGAGCAAAGGAAACTCCAGTAGATCCAAAACCTTTATCTCCACGTTGAGTATCATCTAAAGAAATGACTTCTTCAACTTTAGCAAGGGATATATGTTCTAAGATCAATTGAGCGATTTGGTCTTTGATTTTGACTGTGAAGTCATCATCACTGAGGTTAACCAATAAGATCTTTACAGGACCACAATAATCTGAGTCGATTACTCCTGCTCCAATATGAATAGAGTTTTTGACAGCCAAACCGCTGCGAGGAGCAATACGTCCATAGCAGTTGTCTGGTATAGCCAAGGAGATTTGAGTATTGACCAGTTTTTGACCATGTGCAGGAATGACAATTTCTTCTGCACTGTAAAGATCTAGTCTGGCTGCATGCTCTGATCCATGAGTCGGTAATGTTGCTAAATTCGAAAGTCATTTGATAGGAATGGAACAGTGTTGAATGGATCTTATAGCAGTGGGATGGATAGTGTGGAATTCTTTAACCAGTTTTGGTACATCTTTGATCATAATGTGTGCTGGTTCCCAGGAATTTTTGTCTTCTGGGTAATTCTTCCATTTGATAAGATATTGAACATTTCCATGATATTTCCTGCTATTCAAGATCTTTTCAACCTCGTACTGTTCGATGTTATCTTTGATGATGGGTGGTGGAGGAATTTTTATGATTCGTTCTGGAATATCATTTGGAGAGTATGGTAGAAGTTTGATGACGTGGAAGACAGGATGAATCTTCATAGACTTGGGAAGTGTCAGTTCATATGCATTATTTGAAAGCACTTTGACGATTGAATATGGTCCAAGTCTTTTATGATCCAATTTCCGAGTTGGTCATCCTGTTTTTATGTTAGATGTGTCTAACCATACTTTGTCTCCGATCTGATATTGGGGAGTTTTCCCTTTATGCATATTGTAATATTTCTTCATATCATCAGCCGCTTTTCTCAGCGCTGATTCTGTGTCTTCCCTCGTCCTTTTTAGTCCTTCAACAAAATTTTCTACCGAATCAATAGTGGACGTCTTGCCCGGTTCGAATCCCATACGCGGATTTTGTCCAGAGTTCAATATGAAAGGAGAATATTTGGTAGAGGCATTGACTCTGTTATTGTAACAGAATTCAGCCATGGGTAACCAATTCATCCAGTCTGATTGTCGATGATCTACAAATATGCGAAGGTATCGCTCAATTTCTTGATTAATCCTCTCTGTTTGACCATCTGTTTGTGGATGATAGGCTGTTGATAAGGCTGTTTTAATGCCTAATAGTCGATTCAACTCTTTCATCATTTTGGAAGCAAATTGGGGGCCCCAATCAGATAAAATCTTTTCGGGTAGTCCATGGTGTTTCCAAATATTGTCTCTGAACAATCTTGCTACTCCTTCAGCAGTAACATTGGATGTCGTTGCCATAGTGTGAATCATTTTTGAGAAATGATCAACGACCACTAGAATTGAATCATATCCCTAGCTGTCGGGTAATTGTGTGATTAGGTCTGTAGAGATGATTTGCCAGGGATGGGATGGTATTTCATTTGGAGTCAGTTCTCCTTGTGGTTTCCGAGTGATTGTCTTCGTTCTTTGGCAGATGTCACAACTTTTGACATATTTTCCAACATATGCTGCCATGCCTTTCCACCAAAATGTTCTTGACACTATCTCCAATGTCCTCCATTGTCCTGGATGTCCTGCAATCGGGGTATCGTGACATTGTTTGACGACATCTGCTCTGCAACTGTCTGGGACTAGGATTTTGTCTTTGTATGTGAGTAATCCTTTTTTGTTTTGTCCCCATCCCACTATAGTTGCTGTTTTGCATTCATCTGCTGACAATTCTACCCACATTTTGACATCTCCGTCTTTCTCTTGTTCATCTGTGATCTTTTGAAGGAGTGGAATATTGTTCATCATCACTGCTTGTATATGTTTTGGTTTGATGAAAAATTCTGGTTTGAGCAGTATGACATTCTTGTTGTCATGTTCCACCCCCTCTTTATGATCTGCTCGTCTTGAGAGGAGGTCTGGTTTGGCTGAACTCTTTCCCGGTCTGTGGGAAAGGTGGAAGTTGAACCTAGAAAGAAAAAGAGACCATCAAGCCTGGTGACGGTTCAATTTCTGGGCACTCATAAAGTACTCTAGGTTTTTGTGATCCGTAAGGATCTCGACTGTACTATCTGTTCCTTCTAGATAGTGTCTCCACTGCTCCAATGCGCATATAACAGCCAACATCTCCTTGTCATATATGTCATAATTTCTCTCTGCCAGTGACAACCCTTTGCTGATATACATGACTGGATGCCATTTCTCATCATCCCTCATCTGCGATAAAACTGCACCAGTAGCATATCCTGAACTATCTGCTTCTACTAGATACGGGTGATTGGGTTCAGGAAAGACTAAAACAGGTTTTGAACATAATGCTGTTTTAAGGTTCTCGAAAGAATCTTTTTGGTCCTGATCCCAGTGCCATTTACTATCTTTCTGTAGAAGAGTATTCAGGGGTTTTGCGATGTCGGAAAATCCTCTAATAAAGTGATGATAGAAATTGGTAAATCCCAGGAAAGAGTGAACTTCAGTGACAGATGTAGGAGTAGGCCATTCAGCTATCCCTTGGACCTTGACTGGATCCATCATGATTTTATCAAAGGATATTTTGAGGCCCAGATAATTGATTTCTGTCTTTTCAAAGTTGCATTTCTCTGGTTTCAGGTAGAGTTTGTTATCGCACAGAATTGTAAGGACTTCTTCCACTATGCAATGGTGTTCTTCCATTGTTGCGGTGAAGATTAGGATATCGTCCATATAAACTACCACTTTGCCCCTAGCAATGAGTTCTCTGAAGAGATAATTCATCATGGTTTGAAAGGTAGTGGGGCTATTGGTAAGTCCAAAGAACATAACGAGAGGTTCATATAGGCCTTTGTTGGTGATAAAAGTGGCCTTCCATTCGTCTCCTTCTTTGATACAAACATTGTTATATCCCCATCTGATATCAAGTTTCATGAAGTATTTTGTGCCCTTGAGTTTATCTATCAATTCCGAGATAAGTGGTAAAGGGTAGGAATTCTTGATAGTTATCTCGTTGAGACAACAATAATCTTGGATGGGACATAATTCGCCCGACTTCTTTTTGATAAAGAAGAATGGGGAAGCCATAGGCAATTTAGAGATACGTATTCGTCCCGATCTAAGGTTTTCTTCAACAAACTTTTCCAACTCTTGTTGTTCAACAAAGGATAGGTTATACACCTTTCCCATATGCATCTTTGCTCCCGGCTTCAACTCGATAGCATGATCCCAAATTCATTTGGGAGGCAGTTCATCAAAAGAATCTTTTTCAAAGACTGATTTGAACCCATGATACACTTTTGGGACGATGTCTTCAAATGATTTCTTGATCTTTTTCTTTTCCGCCTCTATTGCTAGATTTTGAGATATGTTACAAATTGTGGCATTCTTTTCATCATCTCCTATCATAATGCAAAGAATGTGATCTTCCTTCTGTACTTTGTCTTCATCGTCATCTATGTCCACTGTCTTTGGTATGTCCTTCTTCAATTTTTCTATCTTTTTCTTCTTCCATTGCCTTCTGTCTTCAACTACTCATACGTGACATCTTCTTGGACATCTAGTAAACAAGATCGTGCCAGTATTCCAATCGATTTCGGGATTGTGGATTTTAAGCCAAGTTTCTCCTAGTATGAGGTTGACTTTTCCTAATCCAGTAACACAGAAAGTTGTGCGCTCTGTGTGATTCTGGACTTTGACTATTAAATCCACAGTCTCTGTGATGGATCCTTGTTCATTTTTGGTTCCATCAACGTTATAGACTGGTATAGCGATAGGGAGTTTTTTGGTGTTTAGACGACTTGTTTTCACAAATTCTTTGTCTATATAACATGTAGTAGCTCCTGAGTCAAGAAGTGCTTTGATCATTACTGTCTGTCCGTTTTCTGGTACTTTGATTTCAATTTTGATCATAGGTAAATCCATCTTGATTCCCATGATCTCATGCTTTTCTTTCTCTTGAGAGGGCATACTCTCAGATGTCTTCTCTTCCTCAGTCTTTGTCTCCGATGTGATGTGGTTAAATACTATTTCGTCAATAGGATCGCATACATTTGTGTGATCAACAGCACCATCGTCCAGAGTAAGTACTGAGAACATATTTTTGGACAGTTCAGCGACATCTGCTGGCTGTCCTTTGCAAAACCCTGCTGCTTTCTTCTTTCTCCTTCATCAAAGATCATCTTCTCGAAGTCCACCATACTCATCTGCCTGATTTCTTCGTGAATTTCTCTAATGCTTTTCCTCTGTGGACAGACATTTGCCCTATGCCCCTCCTTTCTGCAGTTGAAACATATAAGGGGTCTTCTTCTCTGCACGGCATCTACATCCATCAGCACCATAGTGTTGCTAGCCTTCTGTGTGTTAGACTGGGGAGTGGCTTGTTGGTTATATCTAGGAGACCATTGCGATGGACCCCTTGATTGCATAAGTTGGCGGTACTCTCGCATATGCCTGTCTGCTGTTATGAGGCACTTGCTTTGGCACCTTGTAACGGTTTCTTTTTTCTTTTTTCTTTTCTTACTTACTAGTAAAGTGTAGTATTATTACTACAAGTGTGAGCTTAGCTCCACTTTACTTAGTAAGGACTCTCCTCTTTCTTTTCTCTTTTATAGTATTTAAGTATTCACATACTTAAGT
>QLPN01002373.1:1576-50051 GCA_003314395.1 Albatrellus ellisii | reverse complement strand
ACCTTACTATACTTAGATCTCCAGTTTTGTATAAAAAGTTGACAGACTGGTGGTCTTAAACCCCAGTCTTGTCAACTTTGCAATCTAGGGATTCTCCTTATACTGCGCTTGACCTAAGCTCGTTAATCACTCGCGTCACTTCCCTGAACTAAGTCTAAGAACTCTAAAGTTGTTAAAAACCTCTTACACTAAGTCAAACTGGATCTTCGTATCGTTATCAGTGGAATCATCTTCATAACCATATCACTGATCCCATTCTTCATCGTCATTCGGAACCTCTATTACGTTCATCAAGCCAATACCCGAACCTTGGTTACCAGGAGTAACATTCTAGACCTTCCCTAAGACCGTCCAATAGGCCACTCTTAGCATCTGCCTGTTGAGCCATTCTTTGCCAGTCTAGGTACGTTGTAGGGAGTGGGTTGATATTGTAGATGTGGTTTAATACGTCACTGTTTAGTCCTCTTTTGTGGCAGTCAATGAGTGCATGCTCATCATAGAAGGTTTTTGCTGCTAAGAGGAGAAATTCAGTGGTGTATTCGTCCACTGTCTTTCCCATTTGTCATAGTTTGTGAAGGGCTTGTTGTGCTGTGTGTGCCTCATCTGGATCTCCAAACTGTTCATGTAATTTTGTGTCGAATTCTACCCAATCTCAGAAGGGCATGGGATGTAATGGATTGAGGGGGTTAGCCTCATGTAGTCGTTGTTTCGCGACTTGTAGATTTCTCCATGCTTCTGCTGAGCCTCCTATCATATAGGAGAGGGCATATGTAATTCAATCACTGTCCAACCACGTTTTGTTTGCTGCGAATACTAAAAATAATTCTTGGACAAATGAGTCAAGTTTGTCTCACTTCCCCAAGAATGCTGTAGGTGCAGAAACTTTTACCCAGTGTTGGGCAAATACATGGGCCGATGGGATGTTTATTTGGCCAGAGGAATTGGCGGGAATGGCTGGGGGGTGTGCTGAAGGAAGGGGTTGTTGTCGCATCATCATGGTGATTTCCTTCATATTTTTGGCAATATCTGCCATTGTTGTTCCCAGACTTATAATCGTGTTGCCTTGTTCCTTCTGTACTCATTGCTGCTGCTTCATCTGATCGCTCATCATCTCCATCGCTTCCTCTACATCTAGGAGTCTGAGCCTTCTGGTTTCGTCTGCTTCTCTTCTTTCCCTTTCCCTTTCTGTCGAGGAATCTTCTATCATTGATACTGGCTCTCTCAGTTCCCAGTTGCTTGGTCCTGATGTCATTGTTCATTTCTAAAAATGAATGCCTGGGGAAATGAGTTGTAATAAGGGCTGGTGCAGTTGAAGTAGTTTGGAAAGAAATTCCACGGGAATTCCTCAGGGTGATCGTTGTAGTAGGGATTGTGGAGCTTGAAGAACCAGATTGCTTGCTGCTGTCTGTAATTGTAGGCATTGTAGTAGAAGTGGAGGAGAGCCAAAGAAGTCGCTGGACGAGTTGTTGGTGAAAGAGAGCTGAACCTGGCATAGGATTTGCCAGATCTGGTTCTCTTTTCCAAGTGTAGAATGCGTGGAATAGTGAAAAGTAAGATTGTGTGAAGTGAGAGCTCGCTATTCCTTTTTCAAGGGAATAGGCCTTTCAACACAAAATGGAGGGTGGAAGTACGTAGGTGTATGTACTAGTATGTAAATGCTACTAGTACTACGAAAGAGATCTTTGTTATAGTAAAATTTATAGTACTCCTGGTCCGAACGGTTGTCAGGAGGTTCTGCGATGCCCCACTAAGTGGTAGACACCCTAGCACTGCTCGCTGAGGCAATGTAAGGCCCAGCGCTGCAGCTGAACTACGAAGAATGGAGAACTAAAAACAATACAATGCTCTCTTGAGCGAGGAGGGAGGGGAATGATGGTTTAGATTCGGAATATGGGAGTGAGGGAGGAGGTGAGGTTGCTGATGAGAGCTTTATACAATTGTGAGGCGCACGCTAGACAGCAAGGTCACAACTGAAGGGAGAGGGGATTGGCGAGGGAGGAGACAATACACCTTAGAGAAGAGTCATGCTATGTAGCGGATATCTCAGATGTATAAAGCTGAAGAGCTATCTACTACATGAGAGTCTTTATATACTACAGGGATCGGCGCACAGACCATGTGCTGTCACTGTAGGGCAGGTGTATGTAAATAAGATGTGCAGCATGTGTGAGAAGTATCAGTAAGCAATGTGCAGCATTGCACTGCATCAGTAAGTGTCTGTGGGAAATGTAGTCATAAGTGTATAGTAATCAGTCTGATGACTAAATGAATATGTGTCATAGATAATCGCGATAAGATCTACTGATGATCTGATAAGATGAGATAAGATATCTCTAGTAGATCTTGAGTGATAAGGATGAAAGAAGTTGTAAAATGAAGAGAAAAATAAGTACATTCTGACAGGAGGGGCTCACTGAGCAGTGCACCACAATTTGCCTGTACACTGCCATGTGTCTTGCATGTGTTGGCTTCATGCCACACCTGCCCAATGTGGATGTAGGGACAGGCTTCAACATCACATGGTACCAGTGGTGCCTGATGTACCTTGCACACATGGTCCTCTGCACATTCCTCCTGCATACATGCACTGCACTGTGGCTTGGGCTCAGAAAGCTGCACTGGTGTGTGCCAGCAGATGGACATTGTGCCCTCTTTTTCCTTTCTTTCATTCATCCTCAACTCACATAGAAACCCTCAACTTCCCTACAACATCACAGGTATGTATTCTGTCACCAGAACTATCAGCTATATTCAACTTTGTGCCTATTGTTCATCTACTTCTGCTTACTCTATCATTGTTTTCCTTTATTCTCTGTTGCAATGCAACAAGTATTTATTCTGTCTTGACATTTTGCAAACCTCTTGGTGGGTTGTGTTCATACCATCTTTTTAAACAATAACATGTTGGGCAGAATGTTCAGGCTATGTTTTTTCTGTATTGAATCATGATACTATATCCATGAGTATCATTGTGCCTGCAAGTAGGCTGGGTACTTTAACTGTACAATCATGCTTTGGCTATGTTGATTATCATATTTTCTCTTTTATTTTCTGACAATCATCTCCCTGACAGGTGCAGAGTTCCTGTGTTGATAGACAGGGACATGTATGAGTAGTGATCATTGTCAGTACAATGCACCTACACAGGCTTTGCCAATGGGCATGCCTGGGTATGGGTATGGGTATGTGTTTTCATGGCTGATAGTCAGTGACAATCAACAGGGATGGAGACAGCACAGGGACATTGACAAGGTCTGTTGCAACTTATGTACAATGACACAGATAAATATTTGATTATGTCTTATTTAGTCAATGTTGCAACACAACAGGTCTTTACACTAGGGACAGGTACAGGTACAGGTACAGGTACAGGGATAGGGACAGGGATAGGACAGGGACATTGGTGAGGAATATTGCAACTTATTTAACTATGTCTGATTCAGTTAATGTTGCAATGCAATAGATCTTTAGTTTATAGCTGGAGAGGTAATTGGAATTGGTCTGTAAATTGGACTTGGTCTGTAGATAGATAGAGTACTATTTCCTGTTGCAACAACCTATGTATACTTTCACAGATGATGCTTTATAACTCAGTGCTGCAATGCAACAGGTTTTTACACTAGTGAAAGGATAGGGGAGGAAAAGGAAAAGAGGCAAGAGTTCTTTTTTTTTAGCAGCAAGAAGAAAAAGCAGAAAAACAGAAATGCAGAATAGAGTGAGAAGTGTGGAGGGAGGGCAAAAAGAGATGCAGTAAATGTGGAGGCACTGGCACTCCTGCCCTAAACTGTAGATTGTGATAAATGTGCCACCACTGCTAAGCTTCATCAGCACCACTGCCAAACTTCATCAGCACCACCTTCTTCAACTGCCAACACATCATGCACATCTTCCCTCATTGCTACTGCCTCCAACTGTGTGTTGGCAAATATTTGAGTGTGGATACCCATGATGCTCAACAAGTGACTGCAAGGTGAAGGGCTTGCCAAGGAGTCATATTGGGCATGGATGGCAGGTGCCACATGCCTCTTGGTATGTGATGTAGAGGCACCTAGAGGCATTCAACACTAACATTCAGCACACAGGTACTTTACTGGCAGCATGGTGGCACAGAAGTCAATGTGGCCTTCTTCATAGAAGGTATCCACAGTGTCATGGAACCCATGGCCCAAGCAAGCTGGCTGGAATGGGCAGTGGAATTCCTCCTGCCAGCACTGGCCAAGGAGTACACCTGGGTGGCCAATGAGGTGTTTGAGTGTAAACTGGAACCCAAGGAGGCCACTGAGTGGGAACAAGTGGAGTGTGAGATGCATGAGTGCTAAGAGTGGCCTATTGGACAGTTCTAGGGAAGGTTTGTGATAATAATACCCCTGGTAACAAGGTAGTTGTTATGGGCTTGATACACTTGATAAATGTTCCTGATGACAATGAAGATTGGGGTCAATGAGGTAGTGATGAGGACAATTCCACCAATGACTAAATGAGGATCCATGGTGATAAGTTTAGGATGTCTTAGCAATGCTTAGTGACTTAGAGATCATAGACTTAGTTCTTAGAGTTGTAAGTGAGAGAGGTGAGTTTAGATCAAGTGCAGTATAGGAGAATCCCTAGATTGCAAAGTTGACAAGACTGGTGTTTAAGACTGCCAGGCCTTCAACTACTTATACAAAACTGGGTGGTCAAAAGATGGTACAAGTAGTCAAGGTTCACTGATCAATGATGATTGTGCAGGAATCAATGAGACCATGTGACTTAGAGATGTGTCCAAATGTAAGCTAAGTAAAGTAGCCACAAGGGTGAAGTGAATGTGAGATAAACAAAGATGAGTCCTTGCTAATTGTATAGTAATAGTCCTTAGCAAGTACATGTAAAGACACTTTATAGTACTTGGAGTAGAACTCACAGCACAGTATGTAAATACTGTAGTACTATAAAGGAAAGAGATAGAGTGAGTCCTTACTATAAGTTGGAGCTAAGCTCACAGCTGTGGTTAATACTACACTTATAGTTGTTCATTTTTACATATCTTAGGATGCTGGACACACTTACACATCCTTATCTCTTTTCTCTTTATGGTTTGAGCTCCTCTTAAACTCTATCTTGCTCTTACTATATCTTTTTTACCTTATCTTTGTCTCACCTCAGCACTTCTGCATGTGCCGAGGTGAGTATCTCTGAGCTCTCTTCTGACATACCTGCTCTATGCAGCTCACTCTTTTTTCAGTGTGCCCTCTACCATCTGGTACACATCTTCTCTTACCTTACAGGCCTCATCTATCTCCTAGTCATGTGTGACATCTGGACTATAGTCCTCTTCTGGTTTTATCTACATCTTGGCCTGTAAAGCCACCTCTTTCTCCAAACAAGTCTATTTATAGTTTGTGACACTGCCTGTCATTCAACAACATCCTCCTCAGATTTCTCCTCTACTACTCTCAGTTCTTGCACTAACACACCCTGTTTTACAGACTTCCCAGAGTAAGACTATTCCTGTTTCAGGAGAGAAGTGCTACAAAGATGTTGATAAAGATATGTTGCTCATTGCCGGTATATCAAAGCACCTGAGGCATGTCTAGTCTACATTCCTTCAATACCTTCTCTCTATTTCTATACTCTGCAAATGACTAATAAAGACCTATTAATAATCATGTGCTGGGTATCTGAGATGTAAACATCTTCCCTGCTGGTGATCAATTCTCATCTATGGAATATTAGATCATGGGCATGAATGGTAGCTAAACATATATGACATCAAGGAAAAGATGAGTGGCATGAAAATGATAATGACAACACATCACAAACACATGAGGACCATCAACTGTGATTAGTACTATGATTAGTACTATCCTTGTGGGAGGTTTGTGGTGCCAATGGCTGGAAATACACTCAATGTGGCACTGGCTCAACTGCTCTCTTTCTGCACTCAATGTGTAAGTTACTCGGGGTGTTGGAAGATGAGCAGTGCTGCAAACAGTAAATAGACTATCTGGAGACAGAGGTAGCCTTGTAGGTCAAGGTGTAGATAAAGCAAGAAGAGGACCAGAGTCCAGATGTCTTACATGACTGAGAGATCAAAGACAAGGTGTATGACAGAATGGGAAGTACACAGAAGAAGAGTGCTGCATAGAGCAGGTATGTCAGAAGATGGTTGAGAGAGGACCAGAGATACTCACCTCAGCAACATGCAAAAGTGCTGAGGTGAGATGATGATGAAGTAAGAAAGATATAGTAAAGGCCTGAACTGTAAAGAGAAGAAAAAGGAAGGGAACAGTTGTATGATATGCAACAGTATGTCCAGCATTATATAGCAGATAAAAATCAACACAGAAGGTAGAGAACATTGGCACATCCATTCTCAAGGAGTCACAGCTTGGCCATATTGTGCTCTTCTACACTAAGTGCAAGCATGTGATCCCCAATACATCACAGGTGCACTTGTCTTGCAGCAGTCATGGCCTGTTAGGATTAGCACATGGTAACATAGTAGATCCTAATGGGAATCAGAGATGAGGGTGTTGACACTAGACAACCCAGTTCAAGGCACACACACATGAAGAGATACAATGCAATGTGTATAGGTAGAGTAGAGCAAGATGCAGGATAGGATACAAGTAGTTCTACACAAGAGAACAAGTGTAAGGGACATATAGTGAAGGCTTAGAGCCTTTATGCAAGAGGTACTGGGCTAAGTATACCCCAGTTACACAGCAGCGCAGTCGTGTTGAAACGAGCACGGGCGAATATGAGTCACACTGGAGTCATAATAAATCAGAGATAGTGGAGAAGAGTCACCCCACAGTCGAATGCGGGCGTGATGAAGAACAACTTCAGCACAAACCAGGACATCGGACGCAGGAAGCGCAATGCGGACGGCATGCGCAGCCTCACGCCGAAGTCACTGCTGCCACGTTAGAACGGGGCACCATCCCATCTAACGCGCATGCTGCGGTTCGCACTGGCTCGCGTCCCAACAGAAGGAGTCAGAGACGTAGCGGCGAGTCATAGCGATAACGACCACTCACACCCTTATTCTAACCCTTATTTGTTCCGCTTAGCCTTGGTCAACCCGTGTGCGGTCTCCGTGAGGCTACGGGAGGGCGTTTGTGACTCCTCGATCACCACACACAACTATCCATCATTCGAGTTGAGTATCACGTAGATCATGGCTGCATGAAAACCATATGCAGAGGGGGATAGGCTGTGCTTGTCTCCCTCTCCATATATTTTGTTTTTTCTCCGCCATTACTTAATTTATACCATGGCCCACTCAAAGGCGATAAGTGTGTGGCAATCAGAGAGCAACTCTTTTCATCTGGTTTTATCTGGTTTCAGCATGGCATAGATTGAATAACACCTGCATGAAAAACATATAGTGAGAGATTCTCTCTCTCTCTCTCTCTGTATATGCTGTTTTTGCTCTGCCATCACTGAATTTGTGCCACCCATGGCCCTTGCTCATAAGATGGTTGTGTGGGAATCAAGGAGCCTACATTTGTGAAAAACCAAAAAGCTTGCAGGCACTACCAGGGCTCGAACCTGGGTTTCAGGAAAGCAGTGATCAGAATCCTGAGTGATAACCACTACACTATAGCGCCAATACTGCTCTTGCCGTCATAGCCCAATTCGTACAGATAGTACACACCACTCTTCAAATCGCTCCAATTCGAAAAATCTCTAAAAACAATACATCGTCGTCCCGATCAATCACATTTCAGACAGGGTGAACTGCGCTCCCGAATGCTCATCGGCTTCGTTGTTGACCAACGAGCCGTCCGCCCCCACCGTCACATATAGACCATTGGAGACGGCCCGAATCGTGTACACCCCAGACGCCGCGCCGAGCTTCGGACGAACGACATACCTTTCCCACGTAGACGCGACCGCCCGACTAGCGGAGAGCGTGTATGAACCCGACTGGTCAGCCGTGACGTACCGCCCTGTAGACATCAGCATGACCGTCCTGCTGTTCAGCGCAAACCCAAAGTTGAACACCGCGGCGGCGGACCTGGCCGTCGCAGACGCCGCGAGGCTCGTGCCTGTGGACAATGCCACGACATACCTGCCGCCGGCCTGCAGGGTGTAGTTGCCGAGCGGGTTAGCGGAGGCGGACGTGCAGATCGCGCCGCCTGTGTTTGGGCGCGTGGAGATGAAGTAGACTTGGTTGGTGAAGGTGTTGCCGGTGCCCCAGCTCGTGAGCGAGGATGAGAGCTGTGCGGCAGTGCGTGGGTCGTGTTGGGAGTATGCGCAGTAGATGACGCTCTTCCAGTCATCGCTGTACGACGCGTTCGTGAGCTCGTTCGACACGTATGCATACATGTTCTGGACCCAGGCAGAATCGTACAGGCTCTCTTCGATGGGAGTGACCGGGAGGATCTGGATAGCGGCTGTCTCGATCTTCTGAGCTCCCCAGAACCTGCAGATATACAAATGTCAACACACGGCAAGTAACAGCATAGAAACGTTGACTCACAGCCAGGCGCCAGCCTGCCAGTCTTGCACGTTACCCATCGTGGTGAGGTTGCGCACTGCCACCTCGGGATATGGCTGATCACGGTCGGTAGGGCTGGTAGATGGATACAGATGCCAGTACACCTGGGCCCCGTGCTGCTCGGTTGCCACCAGCAATCGAGCAAGATTCTTGATATCAGTGTCACCGATGACCTCTGCCCATAACATTGCTCCATAGTACCCGTTTACGGCCTCCCCAGAAGACTCTTGATCACGTGAACCTGCCCCATCGTATATACCAGAAGCTGAAGCACTCGATTAACGATGAATTCCAATTGATATACAGTGGTAGCTGCTCACCCCATGAATGACCTGCAAACCAGTCACGGTGACGGACCACAGGGAAATAAGGGTCATTTGGACTTGGATTCACGATGTCACGAAGGAACCAATTAATATACGTCTGATGTTGTTGGAGCCAACTTTTGTCATACCTGATGACGATGTTTTAGGGTGTGAAGAGAAAACGGAAAATCGTCAACAGTGAGCTGCGCACTTGGCAAGGACTGCAGCGCCGGCCAGGAAATACCCTACGGAAAAACGTCGTTTGAAACATGTGATGGAGTGCAGAGCAAGCCATGCGGACCGTAATGGAAGTGGTGGTCATTGTAGTAGCCATTTCCGAAGTCGGCATAGAAAGAGTTGTAGCCGGCCCGGTTGATGATACCTCCCCAAGCCGTTTCATAAGCAGGGAGGGTTGACGAGGTCGAATTAAACTACGATACATGGTTTCATATCTTTGTCTCACCTGCAACAAGATCTACTACGCACCCAGTACGCATAGCTGGCCTTCAGATAATCGGCGACTTGCGGTATGAGGTCAGTGCGACCAACACGTTCTGCGATTAGCCTTCATGACACAGTGAGCACGAAATAGATCGCGCATAAACCAAGTCGATCTTACGCAAGTCTCGATTTTGCAGCGATAGCGTTGCCCCAATAGTAAAAGTCTCCCGGTACGCTCGGTGCGGAGCTGCTCAACCAGCCAATCTCGTACACTAGTCCTTGAATGATAGTCAAAAGGCACGAGCTATCGGGTGCTCTCGACGCATTCCAGTCGATGGTTGGCAGGCTGTACTTCAAGTTCCAGACATTGCCGAGAGCAGGGTACATATAGCCTTTGGTCGTCAAATAGTTGAGGGAGCTAGTCGGTGGGAAGCTGGGTGACTGCATCTTCATCCTAAAGAACGCATTCCGTCGGTCGTGAAGCTGATCTTCCTGAGCCAGCATTGCCAGATGCTTACCGATGGTGGGGCCAGGTCAGCATGAGCAGGTCACTAGCTGATCCTCGAACAGACCACGTAAAAGTCAGGTTAGCGATGGGAGCTGGGCCCGAAAAAGTGTAGCTTGTATTGACTCCAGTTGGGTAGTTGGCAACATGCTGGTCAAGCAATGCTTTGTGTGATGGATCATTGAGTTTGACCATTCGGATGACACCGTTGAAGGGACCCGACGCCACGACCGTCCCCGCACCAGTAGTTGCTGTCGCCGTCAACGATATCAATCCAGACGGCGAGTAGATGAGGTAGGTTCCGGCAGAGTTCACGACGCTGAACCTGGTCCCGGAAACGGTAGCTGAAAACCGACTTTGTGAATGCAAAGCCGCCAGAGAGGGGTGGGGACATACCATTGGCCCCGGTGTTGAGATTGGTGCCACCAAACGAAGCGATTCGCCCTTGGAGGCTCGTGAACTTGGGCGTTGCGCCGGCAAACTCAAAAGTCAAATAGGGTGATCCAGGAACCAAATAGCTAGTCATAGTCTTTGCTCCGGTGAAATATTGGAGAGTGACACTTTGGGTGTCCTGCGAAAATCAAAGCACGTCAGACAAAGTGTCTGTGGGAACTGGACGGAAAACTGGGTACCCAAGATAGAGCCTTATGGTCGTTCGCATTACCAGAGTGCTCGGAAAAGCCTACACCCCAGTCATTCTGAATAACCTGCCTGATAGACGTCCCATCCCACTGCCGGTTAGTTGAAATTCCAAATTGGATGGTAGACGACGTGAGAGTGGTCTCGTACGGGAACGGGCCAGAGCTCGTCCTGGTACATGCAGTCAGCTCCTATTAGCAAAGGTACCAGACACGATCACAAACGCAAAGAGACTTACCCGCCACCATTTCCCGCGCCATAAGCAGCCCACCAAGTATTGGTGGGGTATGGTGGCTTCAAACTTTGGAAAAGAGAGTTAGGCGGTCGGTCACAAGCGATATTTCCCCCCGCTGGGGCAGGCTGGTCTGTGCTAATAGGACCAAATGTACTGGCGATGGCTAGACTGGCAATGCTGAACAATGCCAGTGCGTGGCTTAGGGGTAGAAGGAGAGAAAGCATGATAGATGCAGAGCGATTGAGACTGGAATTGTGCCCTCATATACCTTGCAACCTACCTACTGTCACGGGGTCCTGCGGGTTGGAGGTATCATGGTCAGAGGTCCCACATGGTGCAATGGACAGGGCTCGGACACAAGTGACGCGACACAAGATCAGTGTCATGTGAGGCAGGTACCTAGAAACCTGAGCTCCGGGAGAGTGACTGGAACACTTTTGGGGAAGAATGGCAGACCATCGAGAAAGGGCATTGGCGTTCGCCAACAACCAGTCTGGAGAGTGTCAGGAGTTAAAGGCACGCACTTCTATTTTCTTTCATTCTTCTGTATTCTTTGTTATTCCACTCCACATGCGCAGCAGTAGAGTGATCAAGGGGCTGTAACTGTTAGGGTTTAGCATACACAAGTAGCCGAACACCTATAATCAGGGTTTACAGGGACCTCTGAGATGAACACAAAAGCAATACTGTGATTGCAATGAGGGAATAAAAGGCAAGATATACAAAAGGAGGTCAAGATGCTCTTGTACAACGTATAGTAGGTCTGCTTTATAGTGTTCGTATCTGCTGTGGTTTGATAATCATGAAACAAAAGGTAGGCATTGCTAAGAGTGGCCTATTGGATGGTCTTAGGGAAGGTCTATATTGATACTCCTGGTAACTGGAGATTGAACACGTGCTTGATGCATGTAATAGAAGTTCCGAATGATGATGAAGGTTAGAATCAACAAGATAGAAATGAGGATGATTCCACCAATGATGATGTGAGGATCCAGTGATGAAATTTAGGATGTCTTTAGTGACGCCTTAGAGTGACTTTAGAGATCGTAGGCTTAGTTCTTAGTTTAAGAAGATGGGTTTATAGTGAGTGTAGATCAAGCGCAGTATAGGAGAATCCCTAGATTGCAAAGTTGACAAGACTGGGGTTTAAGACCGCCAGTCTGTCAACTATTTATACAAACTGGAGACCTAACTATAGTAAAGCTGCACAGTATTGCGCAGTAAGTAAACGATAATGTGCAGTAATGCACAGTAGGTATGCGTCCATGTGATATAAGTGGCTCAGCCACAAACACGAAATGAACATGAGATATACAAAGGTAAATAAAGACGAGAAAAGGGAGTCCTTGCTAATTGTATAGTAATAGTCCTTAGCAAGTAAATGTTATAATAAATAAAGAAAGATAAAGAGAAAAAAGATAAGTCTAATATAGTACTTGGAGCGAAGCTCACACTTAAGTATGTAAATACTTAAGTACTATAAAAGAGAAAGGAAAGATAAGTCCTTACTAAGTAAAGTGGAGCTAAGCTCACACTTGTAGTAATAGTACTACACTTTACTAGTAAGTAAGATAAAAAAGAAAAAACAAAACAAAACAAAAATGTTATGAGGTGCCAAAGCAAGTGCCTCGTAACAGGCATAATGAGGGGGGTTACAGCCCCTTGATCACTCCACTGCTGCACATGTGGAGTGGAACATCATAGAATACAGGAGAATGAAAGAAAAATAAAAGTGCATGCCTCTGATTCCTGACAATACCCCTCCACTACGTCCTTTTTGCCTCGAAAAGGATAATCCTTTTATCAGTCATATGCATCCACATCATTCCCTGCATACCCATCATCGCCATACCCCTCCTCTGCGATGTTAACATGTTGCTCCTCCTGTCCACTGATACATGTGATTAAATGTTCATCATTCCATTTGTTGCACTCTGGACAACACAAATACTTCTCGTTACATGGATAGGCCCGATGCGTAGAAGTCGATGCGTGAGAGAACGAGGCTGCTAAACAGTCCATTCGTCAATGACCCACTTGATGGCAGTTCCAGCAAATGAGGGGACCCTTCTTCTTTCATCATGGCTTTGCAGCTCCTCCTTGTAGTCGATTTGCTACCTCTCCTACTGGTGGTAATGGAGCAGGTATGGGTAAGGGAGGAGGTGAAGGGAGTTGCGCAATATAACCATGAGCCATGTGTGGGTGGAGTCTGTCTTTGGCATCAGTGTTAAGGAGTCGATTGGATATCTTGCCTAAACCCCAATGTTGTTGTGACAGAAGATGCGTGAGATGAGTCTGGAATGCTTCCAGTGCTCCAATGCAATGGTACCATCCTCTGAAACGATCTATGTCTGCTGTCACCCCAGCATCATTTAGAAGCTGGGTTGCACGATTGAGATGGATGTTAGTAGGGAAGGTCACCATTATGTGGGTGAACTCATTGGTGATGTAGGCATGGCAAATGGGATTTAGGCAGTTAGCTGGTGTGGGTTCTGCCATGGGATACTCATATCTCCTGGCATAACAAACAGGGTCTTCTCCAAGATCTACATCTTGAATTGGTATGGTGGGATTGGGGGAGGTGTGGAAAAGGGTCAGGGTGTTGTAAAAGTAATTGACAGGTAAATCATGGAATATTTGTGCGTTAACAGGGGCAACGGGGATAGGAAGAGGAGACGGACACCGATCAAAACATTCATTGCAAAAGTGAGGAGTCATGGGGTATCCCAGGACTAGATGGGTGGTGATGATCTGTATGGTATCAACATCATAGAGGTTGAGCCCGTTGAGGGCATGAAAGGTTTGATGATATTGGTTGGCGAGGTTGGTGT
Organism: Albatrellus ellisii; assembly: GCA_003314395.1. Taxonomy (NCBI): domain Eukaryota; kingdom Fungi; phylum Basidiomycota; class Agaricomycetes; order Russulales; family Albatrellaceae; genus Albatrellus; species Albatrellus ellisii. The sequence continues at coordinate 36,610 of QLPN01002373.1, read as the reverse complement.
TTTGGTGGATATGGCAATCGTGAGCAGGTAAAGTGGGGGGAGGGGTAACAACAATGGGAGAAGGGAACATATCACTGTGGTGTAAGGAATTGGGAGAAGAAGGGAGGGAATGATGACGATGAAAGATGGGAGAGTTTTGTGCAGATTCAGGATAGATAGGAGATTGATTATGGAATATTTGTGCGATATGGGCAGGTAGGTCTGCGAAAGGGTCTGGTGTAGGAGAGTGATGGAAAGGAAAATTAGGGATAACAGGGGAAGTGGAATGAGTAGAAACGTTGGTAGATGGAGAAGACATGATTTAGATAGAAGTGGCAGCTTCGACGAGATGAGATAATTGTATTGTATACCAAGCAAAAAGGGAGGCGACGATGAAGATGTAGAGGATGAGAAGGATGTCAATCACAAAAGTCATGAAAGAGATGGGGTTGTTACAGTCTCCTCTCAAGTCCTTTTAAGGGGAATGAGAGAGGGTGGGAGTCAGATTGTGAATGGTTGAGGGGCAGATGGATGACATGAATGGAATGAGTTTACAAGCTCCAAAGCATGTTTCATATTCTGACATGGGAGCCATTCATCTTCGGTTGATGGATATCCCTTCCAATGCACCAGATATTGAAGGCGACCTCGGTGCCATCATGATTGGAGGATATTTTCAACTTCGGTATGTTCTTCTCCTTCTACAAGGTCCAGAGGGGGTGGCATATGATGCGGTCCATATACTGTTGTTTCAGTATATGGATGGAGGAGGGAAGCGTGGAAGACAGGGTGTATCTTCCAATGAGTGGGTAGCGATAAGTGATATGTTACAGGATTGATAATAGTGCTGATGGGCCATATCATTTTGGGGAGAGTTTCATAGAGGGGAAGGTGGAGGAGAGGTGGGTTGCGTCTAACCATATGTGGTCATTGATTTGATATGATGGGAGTTGATTGGTGGATTTCCAAGTTCAATGAGCTATCAATTGCACTGTGGCTAATTCCTTTCAGATAGTCTGTAATAAAGTTAATCGTTCAGAAATCGACAGTAAGGTGGACATGATGGAAATGACAGGTTGGGCATGTGGATGATATCCCATAAGAAGAAAGAAGGGGGAATACTTCAGGGTGGAGTGAATATGGGAGTTATGTGCAAATTCTGCAGTTGTGAGAAGGGTAGACCAATCGTCTTGTCTCACTGTGCAAAACATACGTAGATATTGTTCTAGTTCTTGATTCATTTGTTCTGTCTGTCCATCAGTTTGAGGATGATAAGCGGTGGACATTGCTTGTGTGATAGATAATTTTTGACAGAGTTCTTTGGTGAATTTGGTGGTGAATTGAGGTCCTCGATCTGAAATGATACGATGAGGAAGTCCAAATCTTTTCCAAACATAATCTTTGTAAAGATCAGTGGTTTGAGCAGCAGATATGGAAGAATGACACGGGGCGATTATGGTCATTTTTGTTACATCATGATCCATGAATACGGCTATGGCGTCATAGCCTTGTGATAAAGGGAGTTGCATGATGAAATCCATAGAAACCGTGGAAAAGGGTTCTGCCGTTGGTTCTGGTTTGATGGGAAGGAGGGGAATTGGGGTTTTGTTTGGTAAGTTTTTGTATCCCTGGCAAATGGGACATCCATCAACAAAATCAAAGATATACTTTCTCATCTTTGGCCACCAGAAGGTGCGTTGTACCAGATCCAGTGTTTTAAGTCGTCCAGGATGTCCTGCTGTAGGGGTAATGTGTAAACTTTGGACGATGTCACATCTTAGTATGTTATCTTTTGGGACGTAAAGACGTCCCGAGTAATAGATTACTCCCCGTTCAATCATCCAATGTTGCGGAAGTTGAGTTTTTGCTGGGCTAGAAGCATTAGCTTGAAGAAGACATGATATGTCTAAAACTTCTTTGTCCCAGTCCATACAAGTTTGAATGTGTGGGAAAAATGTGTTGTTAATGACAGTAGTGGAAATAGGGTGGATAAACAAAGATGAATCTAGGACGATTTGATCTTCATTATCATGACTACCATCATCATGATCTGGTCTTTGCGATAAGGCATCAGGACAACCAGCTTTCGAGCCAGTGACATGTTTGATCTGAAAATTGAAACGAGTTAGATATAAGGCCCATCTAGCTTGTCGTCATGATAATTTCTGAGCGTCTCTGAATACTTTGAGATTTTTATGATCAGAGAGAATAGTGATACTATGAGGGGCGCCTTCAAGGTATTGTTGCCATTCTTCGAGCGACTTGATGATAGCCAATAGTTCTCTGTCATAAATATCATAGTTACATTCAGCTTCAGAAAAGGATTTGGACATGAATGCAATGGGATGCCATAAGCCATCTTCTCCTTTTTGAGATAAAACCACTCCGCAGGCACGTTTCGATGCATCACATTCCAATTGGAATGGTTTGGTTACATCAGGAGAGATAAGGACAGGGGAGGAGAGAAATTTGGCTTTCAAGAGATCAAATGCATCTTGTTGTGGTTGATCCCAATGCCAGGAAATGTCCTTTTTTGTCAGATCATGTAATGGTTGAGTGAGATGTGAAAAATTGTGGATAAAGCGTCGATAAAACCCTGCAAATCCTAAAAAGGCATGTACTTCCTTTAGTTTTGAGGGGATGGGCCAGTTTTGAATCCCTTGTAATTTGACTGGATCCATGGTGGTTTGACCTGCTGAAATGATGAGTCCTAGATACTCAACCTGTTCTTTTTCAAATTCGCATTTCTCTGGTTTGAGATAGAGAGAATGATCTGCGAGTCTTTGTAGAACAAGTTTAGTTAGTTGGTGGTGTTCTTCTATCATTGTTGTAGCAATTAGGATATCATCCATGTAGATGAAAACTTTTCCCATGTCCAAAAGGTTGTGGAATACAGAGTTCATCGTGGTTTGGAAAGTTGCCAGGGAGTTCATAAGACTGAAAAACATTACTAGAGGTTCAAACATTCCTCTATTAGTTTTAAAGGTGGCCTTCCATTCGTCTCCTTTTTTGATTCAGACGTTGTTATATCCCCATCTGACATCAAATTTAGTAAAATATTTAGCATGTTTCAGTTTGTTGACAATGTCAGTGATCAATGGAAGAGGATATTGGTTTTTGATTGTAAGACTATTTAGTTGCCTATAGTCTTGTACCAGTTGTAGTTTACCATCCTTCTTTTTGATAAAGAAGAATGGTGATGCAAAAGGAGATTTTGAGTCTTGGATATAACCCCAGGCTGTCATATCTTTGATGAATTCATCAAGCGCAATCTGTTCTGCAGGATTCAAAGGGTAAATTTTGCAGTTGTTTTCTGGAATAGCATCTGGTTTAAGATCAATAGCATGGTCCCAATCACATAAAGGGGGAAGGGAGTGAGAGGCTTCTTCCAAAAATACTTTATGAAACCTTTTGTAATGATCCGGTATTATCATTACTTTGGGGGTAGTGGTGGCTGCCAATTCTGTAGCTTGAGTTGTGCATCTTACCCATTCTTCATCTGGTATCCCCATAAAGACTTTGTCTTCTTTTTCTAGTGGTAAGCCAGCATTGAATTTGATTTTTCAAATGGAAGATGATCTTCTAGATCTGGCGTGACAAATAGCTTTTTGACATCATGTGAACAAGAGTTTTGAAGTAACCCAATTGATGTTGGGGTTATGTTTTTGAAGCCAGGTATGTCCTAAAATGATATTGTCCAATCCAAGATCAATGATAAAGAATTTTACTTCTTCTTCATGATTTTGAATTTTCATTTTGAGAATAGCTTCATGTGTAACGTGTCCCAATTTGTTTTCGGAGTTATCCACATTATGGACTATTTGAGGGCATGGTAAGGGATATGTGGGGATTTTGAGTTAGGTGATGAGTCAATGATGTATGAAATTGTTGGTGGCTCCACTGTTGACCAGGGCTTTTTGTTTTTTGAGTCTACGACTTCCTAGATGATTACTGATCTGTGCTTCAAGATATAGTGCATGAATTGGTGTTACAGAGCATAGTAGATCATCAGGATAAAGTATAGTGGTTTGAAGACATGTAGAATTCTTCAAACCCTTCAAAAATCCTCCAACATAATGGACAATGCCGCCCTTCCTTCTTGCAGTAATGCGCGTATGGTTTCATAGACTCTCCTAACAGCAGCTTCATCATAGGTAGGAGGTATTGCTTGTTCTTGTTCTTCTTCATCAACAACATTTGAGACGCAGGTGTGTGCTCGATTAGCAATCGGGGGGGGGAACATAAGAAGTATTTGGAGATGGGGGAGTAGGCAAAAGTACTTCTTCTGTGACTTGAATACATGGATTGTTTGTCTTTGTTGGACATTGATTGGCCATATGGCCAGCTTGTTGACAGGTGAAGCACTTTCCTTCTCTTCTCAGCTTTTCCCTTTCCACATCTGTTAATTTCTTCAGCATGGGACGTGATCCTGGTATTTGTTGACGTTGATATATGCTGTGCTGGGCTGAAGGGGAAAAGTAACCACAACCACAGCAATTGCTGGAGGGTGCGAGCCATAAAGTTCTCTAGACACCAAAGTAGAGAGGATTAGTAGTTAAGGGCAATAAAGGGCGATAGTGCAATTCGACTAGAGCTACTAGAGGAATGTGACTTGGGTAATAAACCGGTGATATGACGTGATAAGACGGATGCAAAATGATGCAATAGAGAGCACGATAGAGAATCCAATGTAGTGGAAACAAAACACGATGCAGTAGAGAATGCAACGTAGCACAATGCAATGGAGAACACAATGGAGAATGCTACACAATGCAATGATAAACATGACTTACGGGGAATGTGCACTTTTCTTGATAATAAGACATGCGGAGGGAAGGTTGATACTTGCTTTTTGATTATCAACTCTGATGGGAGAAGAAGTCAAATCAAGGGCAGGGGGAATCTGGTCATTTCAACCAACAATGCACTATCTAAATACAAGCCTAGCTCCAAGACTGGAGCACAACAAAACACAACAGAAAATTTACAGTGTAGGGTCAATCATAGGGATATTTTAAATGAAGTGGAGTCTGTATGTGAGCGAATAAAGTATCATACTATAGTGGATGAGCAAAAGAGGAATAGCGCTGATTGCACCAAATGCTGACTTTGCGACTCATACCTCCATGGTTACTTTGGTGGGTCTAGACCATGCCTTGGCCTATTCGTCCTATCCCTCATTGGCCAACCTGGTATTGTTTTCCGACGCCTGCGTGAATGCACGATTATAGTGACTGCAGATGATTTTCGCATGTGGCGCATTAATGTCACTGTGTTCGCCTGATGTCACTGATGGTCATTTTCTGGCATTATGTGCACGTGATGCTCATCAATGTCAGTCAACATCCATAGCATTGGGATCTAGTCAGGGATGACTGGTGCTAAAAGAGGAAAAAGGCATACAAGTTTTCTTCTGCTCTTTACATGTGCACCATTGTGTATCCATAATTGTAGCCCTCTCCATCCATTTGGCAAACATTTTGGGCACTTCGGAGTTGTAGATTTTGTCAGCGAGACCAGAGTTGAGACCTTGTTCATAATAATCGAGTTTGGTTCATTCGTCCAGGATAGCAGCTTCATGAACTAAGGCTAAGAATGCAGAATTGTATTCTTCTATAGTTTGAGTTCCTTGTTTGAGTTGACGAAGTGCTAAGTATGCTTGTCATACTTTATGAGGGTCCTCAAACTCAGCCTTCAAACTTTTGACAAAGTTGGCATATGATGGGTAAGTGGTTCCCATAAGATTTTCCATGGTATACTGGTCATTGTATGCTTGGGCTGTGCCTTTCGTCATGAAGGACAAGATGAATAGAATTTTCTGTGCATCGGAGGCATGTAGGTCTGTGTAAGCAATAAGATATTTCATACAAGACAAGAAGAAACTTTGAAAGTTCTTTTTGTTTCCATCGAATTCAGAGGGTTTGTTGATTTTTAGAAATTGTGTTTTGGTAGTAGTAGAAGTCATGATGACGTCTTCGTAGATAGGTTCTGGCCATGGGAAAAGCTCCGGAGGGGCAGGGAAGGGGATAGGTTCAAGGGGTGCAGTGGCCATACTAGGGGTAGTCAAAATACCTTCTAGCAGTGGGATGTCTGTGTGGGTGTTGGTTATTGGGTCAAAGATATACAATTGTACTGATGGGGTAGAGATATCTTGGCTGTAAAAGCCCGAGGTGTCAATGTGTTGTTGTGTATCTGTGATTCTCCAGATGTTGTTGCCTAGGTATTCAACTGGTTGGTTTCCGTAGACGAAGGTGTCTTGTCGTTTATGAAACTGAAACCCTTGGGGTAACAAGGTAGGTGGGGATGGAGCCAGGGTTGGTTCAAGTCGGAGTGAGAGATCTTGACCTAATGTTAGGGTTTAGCATACACAAGTAGCCGAACACCTATAATCAGGGTTTACAGGGACCTCTGAGACGAACATGAAAGCAATACTGTGATTGCAACAAGGGAATAAAAGGCAAGATATACAAAAGGAGGTCAAGATGCTCTTGTACAATGTATAGTAGGTCTGCTTTATAGTGTTCATATCTGCTGCGGTTTGATAATCATGAAACAAAAGGTAGGCATAACGAGGGGGGTTACAGCCCCTTGATCACTCCACTGCTGCACATGTGGAGTGGAACATTGTAGAATACAGGAGAATGAAAGAAAAATAAAAGTGCATGCCTCTGATTCCTGACAGTAACCCCCCTCATTATGTCTATCTTTGTTTCATAACTATCAAACCACAGCAGATACGAGTACTATAAAGAAGACCTACTATACGTCGTACAAGGGCATCTTGACCTCCTTCTGTATATCTTGTCACTTGTCTCCTTGTTGCAATCGCAGTATTGCTCTTGTGTTCATCTTGGAGGTCACTGTAAACCCTGATTATAGGTGTTTGGCTACTCATGTATGCTAAACCCTAACATTAGGTCAAGATCTCTCACTCTGACTCGAACCAACCCTGGCTCCCTCCCCACCTACCTTGTTACCCCAAGGGTTTCAGTTTCATAAATGATGAGACACCTTCGTCTACGGAAACCAACCAATTGAATATCTAGGCAACAACATCTGGAGAATTACAGATACACAACAACACATTGACACCTCAGGCTTTTACAGCCAAGATATCTCTACCCCATCAGTACAATCGTATATTTTTGACCCAGTAACCAACACCCACATAGACTGCTAGAAGGTATTTCAACTACCCCTAGTACAGCCACCACATCCCTTGAACCTATCCCCTTTTCTGCTCCTCTGGAGCTTTTCCCACGACCAGAACCTATTTACGAAGACGTCATCATGACTTCTACCACTACCAAAATGCAATTTCTCAAAATCAACAAGCCCTCCGAATTTGACAGAAACAAAAAGAACTTTCAAAGTTTCTTCTTGTCCTGTACAAAATATCTTATCACTTACACAGACCTACATGCCTCCAACACCCAAAAGATCTTATTTGTCTTGTCCTTCATGACAAAAGGCACAGCCCAAGCATATAATGACCAGTATACCATGGAAAATCTGATGGGAACCACTTACCCATCATATGCTGACTTTGTCAAAAGTTTAAAAGCTGAGTTTGAGGATCCCCATAAAGTACGGCAAGCATACTTAGCACTTCATCAACTCAAACAAGGAACCCAAACCATAGAAGAGTACAATTCTGCATTCCTAGCCTTAGTTCATGAAGCTGCTATCCCAGACGACTGAACCAAACTTGATTATTATGAACAAGGTCTCAACTCTGGTCTTGCTGACAGAATTTACAACTCCGAAGTGCCCAAAATGTTTGCCGAATGGATGGAGAGAGCTACGATTATGGATACGCAATGGCGTGCATGTAAGGAGCAGAAGAAAACTTGTATGCCCTTTTCCTCTTTGAGCACCAGTCATCCCCAACTAGACCCCAACACTATGGATGTCAACTGACATCGACAAATACCAGGATCATGTCCCATGCTGAAGAAATTGACAGATGCGGAAAGAGAGAAACTGAGAAGAGAAGGAAAGTGCTTCACCTGTTGAAAAGCTGGTCATATGGCCAATCAATGCCCAATGAAGATAAACAATCCATGCATTCAAGTCACAGAAGAAGTACCTTCATCGATTCTCCCATCTCCAACCCCCTATACTCCTTATGTTCCCCCCCCAATTGCTAACCGAGCGCATGCTCGCGTCTCAAATGTTGTTGATGAAGAAGAAGAGGAACAAGCAATACCTCCTGCCTATGACGAAGCTGCAGTCAGGAGAGTTTACGAAACCATATGTGCACTACCACAAAAAGGAAGAATGGCATTATCCATTATGTCAGAGGATTTTTGAAGGGTTTGAAGAATTCTACACATCTTCAAACCACTATACTCTACCCTGATGATTCATTATGTTCTGTAACATCTATTCATGCACTATATCTTGAAGCACAGATCAGTAATCATCTAGGAAGTCATAGACTCGAAAAACAAAAAGCCCTAGTTGACAGCGGAGCTACCAACAATTTCATACACCATTGACTTGTCACCAAACTCAAAATCCCTATGATCCCCTTATCATGCCCCCAAATAGTCTGTAATGCAGATAACTCCAAAAACAAACTGGGATGTGTGACGCATGAAGTTATCCTCAAAATGAAAATCCAAAATCATGAAGAAGTAAAATTCTTTGTTATTGATCTTGGACTAGATAATATCATTTTAGGACATCCTTGGCTTCAAAAACATAATCTGGATATCAATTGGATTACTTCAAAACTCTCATTCACACGATGTCAAAAAGCTATTTGTCAAGCCGGATCAAGAAGATCGTCTTCCATTCAAAAAATCAAATTCAATGCCAGATTACCACTAGAAAAAGGAGACAAAGTTTTTATGGGAATACCGGATGAAGAATGGGTTAGATGCATGACTCACGCCATAGAATTAGCGGCTGCTACTAACCCCAAAGTAACGATAATACCAGATCGTTACAAAAGATTTCATAAAGTATTTTCAGAAGAAGCCTCTCATTCCCTTCCTCCTTTACGTGATTGGGATCATGCTATTGATCTTAAACCAGATGCTATTCCAGAGAACAACTGCAAGATCTATCCCTTGAACCTGACAGAGCAGATCACGCTTGATGAATTCATCAAAGATATGATGGCCAGAGGTTATATCCAAGATTCAAAATCTCCTTTTGCATCACCATTCTTTTTTATCAAAAAAAAGGATGGTAAACTACAACCGGTACAAGACTATCAACAATTAAATAGTCTTATGGTCAAGAATCAATACCCTCTTCCATTGATCACTGACATTGTTGACAAGCTGAAACATGCTAAATATTTTACCAAATTTGATGTCAGATGGGGATACAACAATGTCCAAATCAAAAAGGGAGATGATGATGAGCATCACATGCATGTAACACCAGAAATTGACCATCAGTGACATCAGGCAAACACAGTGACATTAACATGCCACACACGAAAATCATCCACAGTCACTATAATCACACATTCATGCAGGCGTCAGAAAACAATACCAGGTCAGCCAACGAGGGATAGGACCAATAGGCCAAGGCATGGTCTAGACCCACCAAAGTAACCATGGAGGTACGAGTCACAAAGTCAGCATTTGGTGCAATCGGCGCTATTCCTCTTTTGCTCATCCACTATAGTATGATACTTTATTCACTTGCATACAGACTCCACTTCATTTCAAATATCCCTATGATTGACCCTACACTGTAAATTCTCTGTTGTGTTTTGTTGTGCTCCAGTCTTGGAGCTAGGCTTGTATTTAGATAGCACATTGTCTGTTGAAATGACCAGATTTCCCCCGCCCTCGATTTGACTTCTTCTCCCGTCTGAGTCAATAATCAAAAAGCAAGTATCAACCTTCCCTCCATATGTCTTATTATTGAGAAAAGTGCACATTCCCCGTAAGTCGCGTTTATCATTGCATTGTGCTGCATTCCCCATTGCATTCTCCATTGCGTTGTGCTGCATTGCGTTCTCTACTGCGTCGCATTTTGTTTCCACTACATTGGATTCTCTATCGTGCTCTCTATTGCGTCATTTTGCATCCGTCTTATCACTGTTGAGCACAGGCCATGTGTGAGAAGGGAACTGAATAGTTCTTATTCTTCTACTACGATGCTACTGGCTAATTATAGTAAGTCAAGTAGCGCATGGACCAGACATGTGAAGAGAAGAGACGTGTGTATCTATGTATGTGCGTGTTGGAGTGTGTTGTACAGTAGGCAGATGAAAAAGGAAATAGGATACTACTAAGCAGTGGAGACGTCAACACCCCCCCTTACTGGAAACACACTCAACTAAGCCAAGATGAGACCTATGAATGGAAAAAGATGGAAAGGGAAGAGCTTTTGTAAGCGTATCAGCAATGATGGAAGAGGAGGGAAGACGGTGAACAGAGATAGACCCAGAGGATATGCAATCCTGTATGTAGTGGTGGCAAATGTCTATGTGCTTGGTTCCACGAGTCACAACAGGGTTGTTAGCAATATCGATGGACCCCTTATTGTCATCGTAAAGAGTAAGCGAAGAGGGAAAAGTAAAACCAACTTCATGAAGTAAGGACCGTAACCACATCCCTTGAGCTGCCGCTTGCAAGAGTGACATATACTCCGCTTCTGTGGATGACAGCGACACTGTATGCTGTTTCCTGGAGGACCAAGCAATAGCACCACCTCCCAATAAGAACACGTATGCTCTGATCAATTTGTGGTCATCATGGTCGCCTGCCCAGTCTGAGTCTGAGTACCCCACGATACTGGCACTGCTACTTCCATCATAGCGTAGGCGATGGTGTAACGTTCCTTTGAGGTAACGCAAAATGTGGTGAGCTAGTGCAAGATGAGATGGAAGGGGATTTGTGAGAAACTGGGATAGTTTCATGACAGCGAAGGCGATGTCAGGGCGGGATACAATGGCAGCATAGAGTAGTGAGCCGATGAGCTGTTGGTATTCTGCACAAAGGGGGACTTTAGCAACATAATCGTCACCTGCTTTGATTGGAGAGGAGCCTGGAGGAAGCAGAGTGGTAGTCAGGTTGCAATCTATGAGGTGGAACCTATCAAGAAGATCGAGAATGTATGCTTCCTGGTCGATTTGGAGTATGCGGTTGTCTTGATCCCTGGTTATATGTAGACCAAGGTAGGACTTGATCTCACCTAAATCTGTCATCTGGAACAGCGCTTGTAGTTGCGCTTTGCAATCTTTGACTTCTGCCAACGAACCTCCCATGATGGTGATGTCATCAACATAGAGGATGATGATCAGTGGTTTGGAAGAGGAAGTGGAGACATATATTCCAGAGTCAGAATAGGTGCAGGTGAAGGAAAGCCCAAGGAGAGAGTGGTGCATTTTGTGATGCCATTGATGCAACACTTGCTTTAGTCCATAGATGGCTTTGGAAAGGTGGCAGACCTTGGTTTCAGCACCTGGAGTGATAAACCCCTGTGGTTGCTCCATGTAGATCTCCTCATCTAGGTCTCCATTGAGGAACACTGATATGACATCCATAGAGTGGATTTCCCAGTCTTCTAGCACAGCTATGGCAAGGAGGGTATGTAAAGATTCAAAACGTGCAATGGGAGAAAATGTTTCGTTATAATCCACCCCGTGTACTTGAGTGAATCCCTTTGCTACAAGGCGTGCCTTGTACCTGCCGTCTGCTTTATGTTTGAAAACCCACTTGTTTCCAATGACATTGTGACCCTTTGGGAGATCAACAAGATCCCAGGTGTGTAGAGCTGCAAGAGAGGAGAGCTCTTCTTTGTAGGCTGTGCACCATGCATCGGAATCTGCACTCTGGAGAGCTTGTTTTAGTGTTAGGGGGTCACGTGTCACGGCATGGGAAAGGATGGCAGAAACGGACAGCGTCCCATGAGGAGTGGCGAAAACATCATCAGCATCAGAACTCCCCCCCTCACCGAGGATGTCCATGAACTCACAGGGGCCGTAGGCGCTGTCAAGAAAATGGGAGGCCGGCGAGATACCCTCTGAGAGCGATGAGGGATTGGGTAATCCTCATCGACAAGGTGAACAGAGGGCCTCGAACGACTGGGAGAAGTAGCCAGGGCTCCATGCCAAGGAGGTGAGTCAGGAGGACCTTGGTTGTGGACACAACGTTCTGACCATCGAGCACAGACACATGGAGGAGGTGAAGACAGAGGAGGTGCATGAGGCGGAGTCGCAGGGACGTCAGAAGGAGCAACAGGCACCGACAGAGCAGGAGTGTCCTGGCAGGCAATAGGAGCATTGGGCGGCGGGGGCAAGGCAGGTGCATCATCGTCCCCACCACCATTGTCACTGTGGGTGTCACTACTGTGATCAGAGTCGGTGTCGTCGTCATCATGCGTGGGTTTGCAGGTGGTAAAGGGAAGACATCGAGGACGGTTGGAGACGAGGTGGCAGTGAGGGCAGGAAAGGTGTCTTCTTCGAAGATGGTGTCTCGACTGGTGACACAGCAGGAGGTCAGTTTGTCCCAGAAGACCCAGCCTTTCATTCCAGACTCATATCCTACAAAAGTGAGTGGCCGTGCTTTCGGTTCAAGTTTTGAGCACTGAGCGTCAACGACCCAGACCCAAGCTCGACAGCGAAAGACACGAAGGTGTGAGGCATCCGGTGGCTGTGCAGAAGGCTGCCATAGAGCTTGTGGGGTTTGCCAATGCAGACAATGTGTCAGCAACAAGTTGTAGGTGTGCATGGCAGTGCAAACGGCAAGTTCCCAGAACCCTGAAGATAGACCGGTGCAATGCAGGAGGCTGAGAGCTCGATCAAGAATGGACCGGTTCCAGCGCTTGGTGCAACCGTTCTGCTGGGGTGAGTAAGGGATGGTGAGTTGATGTTCAACGCCCTTGGCCATCAGCAGATCAGCAATGGAGGAAGCAATGTACTCTCCCCCTCGGTCAGAGTGCAGGGATTTCAGCCACTGGCCAAAAAGGGTGTGAACACAGGACAGGTAGTCGGTAAGAGCCTGCACAAAGAGGTCCTTCCGGCGAAGGAAATAGACCATCCCAAAGCCTGAGAAATCATCAAGGAAGGTGGCGAAATATAGGTTGCGGGACCCTACCGAGCCAACAGACATTGGACCAATGAGGTCAGAGTGAATGAGGTCGAGAGGAGAGGAGGCCCACGAGCAAGAGAGGCGGAACGGAGCACGGGTGAGTTTCCCTTGAATGCAGCTGTGGCAGAGAGGAGCAGATGAGGAGGATGGAGAAAGGATGATGCTGGTGACCTGTGCCAGAGTGATGTGCTGAATGACCTGTTCAGACAGGTGGCCAAATCGTTCATGCCAAATGCAGAGAGAGGGAGGAGTCATTGCGTGGAGTTCAGGCGCAGAATCGAGGACAACCCAGTATGTCCCATTCCACAGGAACCCAGAGCTGAACGTTTTACCATCTTTGACAATTGTGCAGACACCTCCTCCATAGATTACCCAGAATCCTAGCGCATCAAGCTGACTGACGGAGAGATAGCGGGAGGAGGCACTAGGAACGTGAAGCACATTTGACAACAAGATGTTCACGACGGATTTGTCTGGTAGAGTATGTCGACGAGAACATAGCCCACGACCAAGGCACGCAATGAGCGTACCATTGCCTACAGCGACAGAATGCAGCAATTCAGAGGAGTAAGTTCGGAAGTTGTCTTTGTGCAGGGATATGTAGTCGGTGCATCTGGAGTCAAGCATCCAGAGGCCGTGGCCTGCATAGTAACAAGCATCAAGTTCCGTAGCAGAAGACATGGCATTTATGGATGTAGGTACATGAGTTTCCCTTTAATCTTTGTCCCGATCCTGCTTGTCCAACCTCACTTTCACATCAGCAGGCATCCCGTGCAACGTCCAGCATGTCTCGATGGTGTGGTTGCACCACTTGCAGTGTGAACAGTACGTGGTATTGCACCGATTGTTGGGACCGGGAGTGGACGAAAAAGCTGCCAGCGTCGAGTGGGGTTTTGTGCAAGCTTCTTCATCCAGGATATGTCCACAAATGTTTCCAATTGTGAGATGGGCGAGGTCAGAGGAAGTGAGCAGCATGGAGGAAAAAGAGCTCCATGAGGGCGGGAGAGTGTGTAAAAGTAAGAAACACATGTTCTGTTCACTGACTTCAACCCCTGATGCAACTAGGCGATCCTGTGCGATGATGAGGGCGTCGATCTGCAGCGTGAGGGGAGTAGTGATGTTGAACTTGCTTGTGAACAGTGCCTGGAAATCAACAAATGCGGCAATAACGGTTTGTTTACCATAAACCTCCTTCAGGCCATCCCAGGCTCGTCACGCTGTCATGGAGTCTCCAGCAACCATGGTGGTGGGTTGTGTGCTGCAGTGCATGGCTATCACAGCTTTGGCGACATTGTTATCGTGTTCCCAGGTTTCAATTTGGTCAGTGTTTGTGATGGTAACGATGGGCATTCCGCCCTCGACGTTTTCAGTAGAGGTGATGGGAGTAATGGGTGCTTTGGAGATTGTATACCAGATACCCATGATGATGAGTGTGGATTTTACGATGTTTGCCCATTGTTTGTAGTTCTCTGCTCCTTCTAAGATGATGTTGATTTTGGGAATGGAGGCAGCATTGGAGGGAGTTGTGAGGTGTGAGAAGAGTAGTGCAAGCACGAGATACGTGTGAGAATTGAGTAGTGTGAAGAGTAGTACTGCGGTGAGGATGAGGGAGACGCAAATGGCCTGGGCAGGGCCCATAACCTGTTGAGCACAGGCCATGTGCGAGAAGGGAACTGAATAGTTCTTATTCTTCTACTACAATGCTACTGGCTAATTATAGTAAGTCAAGTAGCGCACGGACCAGACATGTGAAGAGAAGAGATGTGTGTATCTATGTATGTGCGTGTTGGAGTGTGTTGTACAGTAGGCAGACGAAAAAGGAAATAGGATACTACTAAGCAGTGGAGACGTCAACAATCGCATCATATCACCAGTTTATTACCCAAGTCACGTTCCTCTAGTAGCTCTAGTCAAATCGCACTATCGCCCTTATCACCCTTAACTACTAATCCTCTCTACTTTGGTGTCTAGGGAACTTTACAACTCGCACCCTCCAGCAATTGCTGTGGTTGTGGTTTCTTTCCCCTTTCAGCCTGGCACAGCACGTATCAACAAATGGAAGGCTGCCTTCAAAACCAATAGAGGAATGTTTGAACCTCTAGTAATGTTTTTTGGTCTCATGAACTCTCTGGCAACTTTTCAAACTATGATGAATGCTGTATTCCATGACCTTCTGGACACAGGAAAGGTTTTCATTTATATGGACAATATCCTAATAGCCACAGCGACAATAGAAGAACACCGTCAACTAACTGAATTGGTTCTACAAAGACTTGCAGATCATTCTCTCTATCTCAAACCAGAGAAATGTGAGTTTGAAAAGGAACAAGTCGAGTATTTAGGACTTATCATTTCAGCAGGTCAAACCGCCATGGATCCAGTCAAATTACAAGGGATCCAAAACTGGCCTACTCCCACAAAACTAAAAGAAGTACATGCCTTCTTAGGATTTGCAGGATTCTATCAACGCTTTATCTGCAATTTTTCACATCTCACCTGACCATTACACAACTTGACAAAAAAGGATATCTCTTGGCATTGGGATCAACCACAACAAGATGCATTTGATCTCTTGAAAGCCAAATTCCTTTCCTCTCCTGTCCTTATCTCCCCTGACGTAACCAAACCATTCCAGTTGGAATGTGATGCATCAAAACATGCCTGCAGAGCGGTTTTATCTCAAAAAGGAGAGGATGGCTTATGGCATCCTGTTGCATTTATGTCCAAATCCTTTTCTGAAGCTGAACATAACTATGATATTTATGACAGAGAACTGTTGGCTATCATCAAGTCACTTGAAGAATGGAGACAATACCTCGAAGGCGCCCCTCATTGTATCACTATTCTCTCTGATCATAAAAATCTTGAAGTATTCAGAGACACTCAAAAGCTATCACGACAACAAGCTAGATGGGCCTTATATCTAACTCATTTCGATTTTCAGATCAAACACATCGCTGGCTCAAAAGCCGGTCAACCCGATGCCTTATCATGAAGACCAGATCATGATGATGGTAGTCATGATAACAAAGATCAAATCGTCCTGGATTCATCTTTGTTTTTCTGCCCTATTTCCACTACTGTTATTAACAACGCATTTTTCCCATGCATTCAAACTTGTACAGACTGGGACAAAGAAGTTTTAGACATATCACATCTTCTTCAAGCTAATGCTCCTAGTCCAGCAAAAACTCAACTTCTGCAACATTGGACGATTGAATGGGGGGTAATTTACTACTCTGGACGTCTTTATGTCCCAAAAGATAACATACTCAGATGTGACATCATCCAAAGTTTACATATTACCTATACAGCAGGACACCCTGGATGACTTAAAACACTGGATCTAGTACAACGCACCTTCTGGTGGCCAAAGATGAGAAAGTATATTTTTGATTTTGTTGATGGATGTCCTATTTGTCAAGGATATAAAAATCTACCAAACAAAACTCCTATTCCCCTTTTTCCCATCAAACCAGAACCAACAGCTGAACCCTTTTCCACGGTTTCTATGGATTTCATCACACAACTCCCTTCATCGCATGGCTATGATGCCATAGCCATATTCATGGATCATGATGTAACCAAAATGACCATAATCGCCCCATGTCACTCTTCCATATCTGCTACTCAAACCACTGATCTTTACAAAGATTATGTTTGGAAAAGATTTGGACTTCCTCATCGTATCATTTCAGATCAAGGACCCCAATTTACCACCAAATTCACCAAAGAACTCTGTCAAAAATTATCTATCACACAAGCAATGTCCACTGCCTATCACCCCCAAACCGACAGACAGACAGAACAAATGAATCAAGAGCTAGAACAATATCTACATATGTTTTGCACAGCAAGACAAGATGATTAGTCTACCCTTCTCACAACCACAGAATTTGCACATAATTCTCATATTCACTCCACATTGAAGTATTCTCCCTTCTTTCTTCTTATAGGATATCATCCACACGCCCAACCTGCCATCCCTATTACCTCAACCCTTCCATCAATTTCTGAACAATTAGTTTTATTACAGACTATCCAAAAAGAACTAGCAGCAGCCCAATCCATAGCTCATCAAACTTGGAAATCTGCCGCTCGTCTCCCATCATACCAAATCAATGATCACGTTTGGTTAGACGCGACCCACCTTGCTTCTGCCTTCCCCTCCATGAAACTTGCCCCAAAAAGATATGGCCCCTTTCCCATCACTGCCATTATCAACCCTGTGGCATACCGCTTATCATTGCCTGCTCATTGGAAGATACATCCAGTTTTCCACGCTTCTCTTCTTCATCTGTATACTGAGATGACGGCATATGGACCACATCATATGCCACCCCCTCCAGATCTTGTTGAAGGAGAGGAACATACTGAGGTCAAAAATATCCTCCAATCACGATGGCACCAAGGTCACCTTCAATATCTAGTGCATTGGAAGGGATATCCTTCAACCAAAGATGAATGGCTCTCACATCATGATATGAAACATGCCTCGGACCTTGTAACATCATTCCATTTACATCATCCATCCACCCCTCGACCGCTCACAATCCAACTCCCACCCTCTCTTGCTCCCCTTAAAAGAACTTGAGAGGAGACCATAATGACCCCATCTCTTTTCATGACTTTTGTGATTGACATCCTTCTCATCCTCTACATCTTCATTGTCGCTTCCCTTTTTGCTTGGTATACGATACAAATATCCCATCTCATTGAAACCGCCACTTCTATTTAAAAATATGTCTTCTCCACTTCTCAATGCTTCTACTCATTCTGTTTCCCCTGTTATCCCTAATTCTCCTTTCCATCACTCTCCTACACCAGACCCTTTCGCAGACCTACCCACCCACATTGCACAAATATTCCGTAATCAATCTCCTATCTATCCCGAATCCACACAAAACTCTCCCATCTTTCATCATCATCATTCCCTCCCTTCTTCTCCCAATTCCTTACACCATAGCAATATGTTCCCCTCTCCCATCATCGTCACCCCTCCTCCCACTCTACCTGCTCATGATCGCCATATCCGCCAAAACACCAACCTTGCCAATCAATATCATCGCACCTTTCATGCCCCTAATGGGCTCAACCTCTATGACATCGATACCATACAGATCATCACTACCCATCTAGTCCTGGGACACCCCATGACTCCTCGCTTCTGTGATGAATGTTTCGACCAATGTCCATCTCCCCCTCCTATCCCTGTTGCTCCAATTGATGCACAAATATTCCATGATTTACCCACCAACTACTTTTACAACACTCTTACCCTTTTCCGTACCTCCCCTGACCCCACCGTACCCATCCAAGATGTTGATCTTGGAGAAAATCCTATCCGCTATGCCGAGAGATATGAGTACCCTATGGCAGAGCCAACACCAGCTAACCACCTAAACCCCATTCGCCATGCCTACGTCACTGATGAGTTTGCCCACATAATGGTGACCTTTCCTACTAACATCCATCTCAATCATGCAACCCGGCTTCTAAATGACACTGGGGTGACAGCAGACATAGATCGTTTCAGAGGATGGTACCATTGCATCAGAGCACTAGAAGCATTTCAAACTCATCTCACGCATCTCTTGTCACAACGGCGTTGGGGTCTAGGCGAGATATCCAATCGACTTCTTAACGCTGATGCCAAAGACAGACTCCGCCCACACATGGCTCATGGTTATATTGCGCAACTCCCTTCACCTCCTCCCTTACCCATACCTGCTCCATTACCACTGGTAGGAGAGGTAGCAAATCAACTATGAGGAGGAGCTGCAAAGCCACGACAAAAGAAGAAGGGTCCCCTCATTTGCTGGAACTGCCATCAAGTGGGTCATTGACGAACGGACTGTTTAGCAGCCTCGTTCTCTTGTGCATCAACTTCTACGCATCAGGCTTATCCGCATAACGAGAAATATTTGTGTTGTCCAGAATGCAACAAATGGAATAACGAACATCTAATTATGTGCATCAGAGGACAAGAGGAGCAATGTTTTAACATCGCAGAGGAGGGGTATGGCAATGATGGGTATGCAGGGAATGATGCGGATGCATATGACTGATAAAAGGATTATACTTTTTGAGGCAAAAAGAGCGTAGTGGAGGGGTATTGTCAGGAGTTAAAGGCACGCACTTTTATTTTCTTTCATTCTTCTGTATTCTTCATTATTCCACTCCACATGCGCAGCAGTAGAGTGATCAAGGGGCTGTAACCCCCCTCATTATGTCTATCTTTGTTTCATAACTATCAAACCGCAGCAGATACAAGTACTATAAAGAAGACCTACTATACGTCGTACAAGGGCATCTTGACCTCCTTCTGTATATCTTGTCACTTGTCTCCTTGTCGCAATCGCAGTATTGCTCTTGTGTTCGTCTCGGAGGTCCCTGTAAACCCTGATTATAGGTGTTTGGCTACTCGTGTACGCTAAACCCTAACAGAGAGCATCAGATCACGCAACTCTCCATGCATTGGGTGTATCACATCACTCTGAGGTCTGTGAGGGGTGGCAATTGTGAAGAACGCAAGTTTGGTAGAGTGAATGAAGGGTCTGCATCAGCAGCGAGACAGACGAGCACAGACGAAGAACAAACCCTGAGGATGATATTAGCAGGCTGAGCGCACTGGAAGATCTCAGCCGAAGCAGCCACGAACTGAGGTTCGAGGATCATCACGTGTTGTTGCTGCTGTGACAAGGACATAAACTTGAGAGTCTACTCAATCCTGAAGATCTCACTAACATGACCTGAACCACACCATAAATAAAGGTTGCCATTGGACACGTAGAGCCATAGACACGCGGTCCTACCCGTGTTTCATCGCCGCCGCCGATTGCACCTAGGCATCATTTGATCCGGGTTGATGTAGAATCTCGTTCAGAAGCTGTTTGACTCTCCGCTTTGCCTTGTCCTTTTCTTCTCAAGTAGTCTTAAACTCTGCATCCCTCCGATTCACAATCTCAAGGAAGTCAATTCGGAGGTAACAGTAGAAAACAAGGGTATATGCACTGTGATGGCGTCGCTACTAGTTTGCAAATACCCAATTCACTCATCCAGGATCCAGCTCAAATTGCAGAATAGATACATTTCTTCCTTCTGTACATGTTACTTTACCTTTTCTTCTTTCAAAATGTATTGAAGCCCTCCAAAAAAATCAAGTTTGCATACGTAATCCTGACTTTTATTTTGTCCACAAGGCAATGTCATTTAAATTCAGAATCCACGCATCAATGGGACGTCATATTCAAATGCTTCATATCGAACTGTATGACACAGCGATTCTTTGTGTGTTAAAAGTTGGCATCAGGCTGCTGTCCAGATTGCGAGCTTGCTCGGGCGTAGAAAGGGCTTTCAAACAGAGGGCTATTCCTAAACTAGATATATTGTCTTGTCCTTTCCATGCACGATCTCTCGCTCTCGGGCTTGCCCTCGCGAAGTATAAGCACACTCCACGCATCGTCGTCATCGTGATGTCAGACAGAACACAAGAAATAAAAGGATGTTTATTCAAAACTAGGCCCTGAACAACACATTGGTCAATGCGAACAATCCATTCATTTTTACAGGAAGAAAAAAACACTTGTCTCGGCACTACTCCCAAAATATTGCGACACACCACCCACAGAACATATGAGTCAACTCCCATGTCAGATCCCTCCAAGTGGATATCCCAACTCCGACATCCGCTGTCAATAGTCATCTACGGATACATCAAATTTTTAATTCAACCACCAATGGGTGACTGGGAGAAGCGTACCGTTCTCCGCCAGCTCTGACATTGCGTCTCTGCAAGGTGTCTGCATGTCGAGTGACTCATCTTGAAACAACGGCAGAAGAGTTTCAAGTACTTGATGCGTCAACATACTCGTTCGACATTCATCTACTCAGCGGTGAGATCTATTGGTATCAAATGAAGAACAACCATACTTTGCCAATCTTACGAAGAGATCCACAGCTGATTTCCGTATATACCAATCTGTATCACTGAGTAACTTCTGAAGATCGGCAATCATGCCAGATCTTATGACCTCGCTTCGACCTTCCTCTGTCGAATGGTCAGAAATTGTCAATGGAGTGGGAAACATTGCATACCGTGCAAGACCAATGCTTGGATGATGTCAATTGCGCCATCCATTGTGTTAAGATCTAAAGAGGAAAGTTGGTTCTGGACCAAAGATAGCACCCTTTTTTGGTTAATTGGGTACACCGATAACCTTTTCGTTCTTTAGCACTGAATAATTCTGATGGTGAAATAACATACCATACCTCCACCAAGAATGCTAGATACAGCCCCAATCCATGCCGATCTTCTATCTTGGTATCTAGTGTCTCCCATCATGTCCATCAGACGATCGCACCAGTTGTCACGAAGGAAATCAAGACCAGTTTGCACTAGGACCAATCAAGACCTGCCAGTGGATATACGTCTAAAGTAGCAAACTCACAAAGATGAATAAACAGTATCATAAATTCTTGAGCAACTTCTGAAGTGGCATCCCCCCGAGTCTAACATACGAGAAAGCTCTGCAATGCTGCCCTCTTTTAGTTTTACAAAACTATGTGATTGTATAAGCTCTGTGAAAGGCGTAAATGATTACTTTAGGCCAGGTATGTTGTACCGTAACGTCACGATGTTATCAAGAAAAATGAAATGGTATTCTTCCTTTAAACGAGCCGATCAAGTATGTGATCCAGTTCGCCGAGGTTCGTACGTCCTTTGTCTGCGTAACAGTGTACGGAATGGATATGTCTTCCATGCGAGTTCAAGGTGTAAGGTGGTTCGATAGACGTGTATGACCAGAGCAGCGGACTCTTAGGCTAGAACATGTAATAGAATGGATGAAGATGATATTGAGAAATGAAACTGAGATAGCGGCGGGCTCGGCGTAGCGTAGAATCTGCGTGATTCAACTGATGGCTCGTGGTAACTGGAAGGTAGCTCATACTCATAATGGCTGGAAAGTAGCTGGAGAGGAGGGGCGCACCCCCGACTCCTTAAATACGGTAGTCTCGTATGTATGTTGCTCCGTCTCCTTGGCAGCGTTCGCGTAGCGTAGTTTTAGTGCGTTATAGACGTATCGTACTATGCACTGCCAGACCGTTCTGGCGCGCGGCTGCTAAGTAAGTAGGTAACCTAGATTTGTGTGTCCAAAATCGTCAGTAGCCTGCTTGCAGGTCTTACAACAGATTAATGATCCGAGACATGATATTGAAACCAAAACACATACAAGACCATGTCATCACCCTCAGACGATGAAGCCACATCAATACACCGCCATCGCTTGCGCTGGGATTGACCACTTTGGCCAGAGATGTCACTACCCCATCAGCAATGGAGGCATCGAAGATATAAATCTCTAGAATATCTTCCCATTCATGTGTCCACCGCAGGTCCCAGGTCCTACGTCCTGCCTGACGACAAGGATTTAAGACTCTGTGCAGTGGCAGAAACCCGCGGCAGAGCAGCTATTATACTAAGCGGGACTTACCTTAAACGCCGTTGGAGGTAATAGCTAAGGTTTGAGACTCGAGTGTACTTCCAAGAAAAAAGCCTGTAACACTGCAACGAATTTCCGCCGTCCTACGTGGGACTCATTTCGAACACTGTTCGAGACAACGGCAGGGATTCGATATTCAAGCCTCTGTGCGGAGTCAGAAAACCAGAGAAGCTATTGTCACAGGGATGCCCGACATTCCTTACAGTTGTAGGGCCACCCACTGCTTTGTACAGTCTCCAGTATGCATCTGGCAGTGCATAGTTGATGATGCATAGCAAATGCGGGGAGTTAGCGCTATATGTTATGGGATTGTTAGTAAGAATCGAGAACTCCCACGATCCGATGTCAATATTACAGGCTGCGGCATTGACGGACAGCAACTGAGGCGTTCAGCCCGCTCTGTGTCAGTTTATGACGAGCTGCACTCAATAGATTTGCTCAACCATAGGATTCCACCCTACCATTGGATAGCCATTCCTCTCCTTCTGCATTCTATTTCCACTCCATGTATCCCTCCTTTGTTCCTTCTCTCTCAGCCCAGAAAACGGTTGCCTACGGTGTGCATGCGCCCCGAAGGCTGGCCGGCACTGGAAGACCTGCGCATAGACGCTTTACGACCATCCTGTCGCCTCATCCCGCCCGTCTCCGGTCTCGTTATGCCTCCTCTTCAGCAGCACTACGCCGTGCCAGTGCTCGCAATCTGTCCTATTCTTCCATCCCCAGATTCGTTGCACGGGCATTCAGGGTGCCTATCGCTGGTGCTACGATAGGTGCTGGTGGGTTCACATACGCAAACTACAAGTTTGAGGGTAAGTAGAAGCAGTTCCTCCACCTCTTCTACGTTTCACCACCGACCCATTCTTAGAATTCAAAAAGAAGTCTGAGGAATGGATATCGTCGGTCAAGGACACAGCAACCGATATCTTCGACACCGCCTCGGATGGTCTGAAGACCGTCTCAGGACGCGTGTCCGAAGTCAAGGTGCCCAATTTCCAGACTCCGCAATTCCTGAAGAACATTTTCTCTTCAGATGAAGAGTTGGGGCACGGTCGGGGCGATTCGAGTCAGGAAGGTGGTAGGTCTTTTGGCAAGGGCCGCCCGAACGGTGAAGACGCTGCCTTGGCGGCCATTGTAGCTGCTACCATGGCCTCCCCATCAGACTCCAAAGTGACTATTGAAGATACAGACGACTTCTCCCCTGAAAGTCGTCAAAATGGCCTGATGCACCTAACAAAGAAACTTATTGAAATCCGGAGCATGCTCTTGAGCATCGACCAGAGTGACGCATTGAAACTACCCAGCATTGTTGTGATAGGAAGTCAAAGTTCCGGAAAGAGTTCTGTCCTAGAAGCCATTGTTGGTCACGAGTTCCTGCCCAAGTATGTCCTATCCTCACCTCGCCACTGCGACCTCTCATATTGCATAGGGGCAACAATATGGTCACCCGTCGCCCGATTGAGCTCACGCTGATACACGCGCCTGCTCACGAGGGCGCCCCAGTCGAGTATGGCGAGTTTCCTGCACTCGGCCTTGGGAAGATTACAGACTTTGCCCAGATACAGCAAACACTGACCGATCTCAACCTCGCTGTCCCATCCTCGGAAGCTGTGTCCAACGAGCCCATCGACTTGCGGATATACAGCCCCTATGTGCCCGACTTGACGCTAATCGACCTGCCAGGATATGTTCAAATCTCGTCGCTGGACCAGCCTGAATCACTCAAAGAGAAGATTGCGACGCTCTGCGATAAATATATCCGGGAGCCGAACATCATCCTCGCCGTTTGCGCGGCGGATGTCGACCTCGCGAACTCGCCTGCACTCCGGGCCAGCCGCAGAGTGGACCCTCTTGGCCTGCGCACAATTGGTGTCGTAACCAAGATGGATCTTGTACCTGCAGATCAAGGCGCTATGGTTCTGTCTGGGAATCGCTACCCGCTCCATCTGGGTTATGTCGGGGTGGTATGTAAACCTTCCCAGAAGCAGGGGTCGAAGGACCTGGTGGCACGCCGCGGGGACGAGTACTTCCGTGCGAATAGGGACCACTTCTACAACACATTTTCGCTCATGGTCGGGACGGACACACTCCGCCGTCGGTTGATGGAGGTCTTGGAATCGTCGATGGCGTTATCGCTACATGGGATCACGAATGCGGTGCAGCTGGAGCTGGAAGAAGCACAGTACCAATTCAAGGTCAAGTACAACGATCGGCGCATAAGTCCCGAGTCGTACGTCGCGGAGACAGTAGATCTGCTTAAGGCACGTTTCAAGGAGTTCACCACCCAGTTCCGCAAGCCCGCCGTCCGTGCCAAGCTGAAATCCATGCTCGACAACCGCATGATGGACGTGCTGGAGCGGCTATACTGGGACGACAAGCGTGTTGAGGAGTTTACTGCCCTGGGCAGTGACACCCGTATACGGCCCGAGGATGTCGAGCCGTACTGGCGGTACAAGGTTGATGCAGCGTCGTCGTTGCTCACAAAGTCAGGCGTCGGACGCGATTCGACGATCCTTGTTGCGGATGGGTTGCGCACGTTGATTGACAGCATAGCCACAGGCGAGCCCTTTACTCATCACCCCCGTGCTGCCGAGCGTCTCGTGCAATTTGCCCACACCATCCTCCGCGACCGCATTCCGCTGACCGCTGACCAGGTGGAAAACTGCATCAAGCCATACAAGCATGATGTTGAGGTCGATGAGCGTGACTGGGAGCGCGGCTGCAAGGAGGCCGTTGATCTGTTCCAGCGGGAGATGAGTATATGTGAGGAGAAGCTAAAGGAGCTGCGCAAGCGCGTTGGGGGAAGCAGGAGGCTGAGTCACCTCATGGGATACGTGAAGAGCATGGAGGAGAAAGATCGGGAGAGGCAGAGGAAGCGGTTGACGACCAGCGCATCGGACGAGGAAAACGAGCCTACAGAAGCAGAGTCTTACAAGTACCCACCGGGGCAGATCCTTGACGGCGAGTATCCTTTCGTCATGTAACCCATGCACACATATTGATGTCAACCATCTAACAGCTCGACACGCGTCGCTCTACACCGACCGCATCCACATCCTAAAACTCCGGCTAGCAGCACTGAAGTCGAAGCGGTGTCGCTCCGGGCTCCAAAATGACCTACTGTGCCCCGAAGTGTACCTCAACATCGTCGCAGACAAGCTCGCATACACGTCGGCGATGTTCATCAACATCGAGCTGCTGGACCACTTCTTCTACCAGTTCCCGCGCGAGATCGACTCACGGCTGCTGTACAATCTAGATCGCAGCGAGATCGTCGAGTTTGCGCGCGAGAATCCTGTCGTGCGCCAGCACCTGGACCTGCAGGAGCGCAAGGACAAGCTGGAGGAGGTCGGTGTCGACGTGTGATTGATGCGGGCGGCGTGTTGAGCTGACGCGCTGTTCTCTCTGCAGGTCATGAAGCAGCTGAACGGTTTGTCGACGCTCCAGAAAGACGCCCAGCCTGCCCCACGGCGAACGCGCGGGCTTTTTGGAAACATGTTTTAAATGGGCTTCTGTTGCGAGTCACCGTCCATAGATATCTGGTTGTATTGGATTGCATGACTGGCCTCCACCTCACCCCGCGGCATCCCACCCACCCACCTCAGCTTACATACAAAGTAACACTTGGTCATCCTAGACACGGCTTCAGGCTCGGATGACAGTAAATAATTGATTAATACAGATAGAAATGAGGCACAAGTGTAGTTCTAGAGTTTCGCTTTTCCCTTCGACTTTGCGCTCTACATACCGACAAAGATCAAGCGACTACTTGAGCGAAAGGGGCGGCTGGCAGACGCACCTTGAGCACGACATCAAGCTTGGTCGCCAACATCATATTTCCCTTGGTCTTAAGCTTCCCGGTGAGGAACGCCTTCTGCCCGTCCAGCTTTCCGTCCGCGAGCGCCACGAATGTGTCGTCGGAGAACGTGAGGGTGACGTCCGCTTTGGGTTTCGCGGCGCCCTTGTACACGGTGCCCTTGCTCTTCATGTCGATCGTCCACACCGCCTCCTTGCCGGCGTCATTATTGACACGTAACTCGAAGATCCCGTTCGCCTAGAAAGAACGGGGCCCTGGTGAGCCCTTACCCCCGCTCGTCATGCGCGCGGGGCTCGCACCTTGCGGATCAGGGCCTTGGTCTCCTCGGCGCTGAAGGCACTGAAGCTTGCGGCGAGGTCGGCGATGGTGGAGGAGGACTGTGCAGACCCGGGTGCGTCAGCGCGAGCATTCAGATGGCCGTGACGAGAAGTTCACCTTGAAGCCGTCAATTTTGATGTCGGACATGATTGGTTGGGGGTGGAGGGGGTGGGGGAGTACTACCAGTACTGCGGTGGGAATTGGAATGGCCTTATATAGTCATGGATGTTTCGGGTTTAGGCATACTATGATTACACTATCAACTGTTCCGATTCATTGCGACGACGCCCGCCACCCCGGTTGTGGTTGGTTTCTATCATAGGTTTTTTTCTGTCCCTCTTGACTTCGCTGATGTTGGCGACGAAGTTATGTGGTTTAACGTGGTGCAAAGTATTTTTCTACTATGCGCCAAGGTATACGCCGGCCCGGGGGGCCGCAAGTACCGATCAGGAGAAGCCGGTTATTGAAGTTGCCCAAGGCAGTGACAAATCAGGCAGCACGTGAATTCATGCTCGCACCTGGTCGGCAACGGAGACCGTGCCTGAGGCTATTACAGGATACAGATGTATCACATGATATCACAAGGGTTGTGCCGTGGTCTCGGAGGTAGCCTATACCCTCAGTTCAAAGGCATGTGATAACATACCTCGGTGATTGTTGTGTTGTGCACTCTGCAGGACGTATGCTCGTGTATGGAGGAGTATTGCGGCGTACTGTCTAGGAGCTGTGTGATTTTCATAGGTGCTCTGCTGCTGCTGCTTTCTTGTCCGTATGCTTACTGGCGGGTGGAATAGGGCTGTGAGCGAAATTAGTGACGGGCGGGCGACGTGAGGGCAGCCATCTCGTCAGGCCTCTGGAAGGCATTCAGGCGGGCAGTCAGGCGCCAAGGTGTGGGGACGCAATGCGGCACGTCGTTTGGTCCATTGTAGAGGAACAGGAAAGGAAGTATATTTGACACTTGACATAATACCTCAAACTACAAGACCTTGTGGGAACACGATGCGCGGGAATGGGGCTCCAGCTTCCAAAAAGTGTTTCATCACTGCAAATAGATCATGATCTTTCATCCCACGACAATTATTCATCAATCTCGAGCTCGATTAGCAGGACAGTGTTCTGAATAGTAGTCATCGTAAGCCCCCATCGCGAGCGGGCACGAGGCTCTCATTGTTCTGGCAGGCGCTCCTCTCTCAGAAACGTGTAAAGGCCATCACATGGCCATTAAAAATTGTGAGCAACGTCGCAGCACTACAAAACACATGTGTGACATGTTGATAAACCGGAAGAGAGATAGGAGATACAGTAGAATGAGGGTACTTAGTACTGCCAAAGAACTTGGCTATCATGTTCTGCGAGAACTGGCCATTGTCTCTACGTGATTCGGCACGCCGCTTGGATAACACACGTGAATAATCTGGAATGGTCGGTCTCCGCGACAGAACAATTGTGTATTCGTCGGCTTGAATGGAATGTTGTCCTGCATCGGAAGGCAGCTTTGGCAGCTTTATGGCGGCTGAAAGCAGGTGGTGCACAAGGTGAAGGGCGATTCGGGATTGATCTGGATTGATGTGTGCGTCCTCACCTAGAAAGTGAGTGACGGTTATCAGGTTAGTAGAGGGAAATTGCGACATAAAGCGTGAACAGATGCGTACGCAATAAGGAGGCGTCATGCTCGATTCCATTATGAACATTGATATCAGAGAGATCGACCTTGTCGCTAAGGTAGCTGCGCCCCAAAATTTGAGCAATATACCAAGAAGCGAGCATGCTGAAGGTTGGAGAAAAGTTGTAGGTATTTCGAACCATATGATGTAGTGTGCGGAAGGGAATATCACGACCATCATGTGGGAGGATACCTGGCGTACATCGATATTGGACACTCACCATAACTGGCCATGGCGTTCAAGCCCGGGCATGTGCATCTGCTGTCGCATTCCTTCGGTGCAACATACTCAGGCCAGATACCGTTCGCCCCGGGTTGCCCATTACGAATTACATTCCCTCTTCTGAGGGAAAAGGTAACGGCGTTCAACAAGGTAAGAACGAGGTTAAGAACGAGGTCGTATGCAACGATAGAAACGATGAAGACGATACTGGAGGCAGTGAATAATATGCCTAGGACAATGCGCTTGCCCGCGTTTTTTTTATACACTTTAGGGGAACCACGTCACAAGATATTCCGAAGGACAGAGAAGTGGGAGATGGGGAACAAATCAGCGGTGTTTTGTTGGGCTTGGGTACGAGGGGGGCAAATACTCTGCCTCCGGCGAAGTCTTCGGGTTCGAAGGTATAATATGCATTGAGTGCATTGTCCCGTATGTTTTGATGCACCACATGTTGGGATTGCAAACCGACGCATGTACGACTTACTATTTCCATTCTAGGCAACTCGGCAGGAGCCGACACGCGTGCAAACTTTCGTCTCCAAGCCTCCACAGGAAACATATGAGTTTTTCGATCACTCCGCTACTATACAGTTTATCTAGCCTACCTACAATAGCTTGTCCTTTTTTCTTTCTTTCAGTCCTCATGTTGTTTTCGAGACAGTGCTTTTTGTCCTTGTTCTTAGGTGTTGTCTTTCTTATCTGATCTTATCTGATCTGGTTGCTCTTCTCTCCTTCCTGACCCATGGCCCATACTATATTAGTAAGCGTAGTCTGTGTACATCTGAGTTTTGTATATCAGTAGTCTAATAGCATCTTAGAATAATAAGTGGACATCTTCTCTCCTCCTTTCTTAGGAGTTGTCTGAAATCAGTCTTTCTATTCTTTGTCTTTCTTTTGCACTCCTATAATGGACTTCACCCTCCTTCTCTTCATTTTCCTCTTCTCAGCCTTTGTCTTAGGCTGGGTAGTCATGCTTGTCATCTACCACCACCTCCCACCATGTGTCCAGTCCATCCTCCACTTCTAGTTGCATCCTGCCACCTTTGCTGCCATGCCTCATCTTCCTGCACCAACATTAGGACACTTTTTTTAGTGTTTCTTGTGCAGAAGAACACCTGTATATAACCTTCTTATTGCAAAATGTTATGGGCCCTGGCCCTGCTTAAAAACAAAAACAGAATCTGTCATACTTGCCAATGCTGCTGCCTCAAAATGTGTTGTCCTTAAACTCCAATGCCCCCAGTTACTCCCTTCCTTCCTCTGTTCCCCAACTCAACTCTACTGGCTCCAATTGGACCATCTTCTTGTTGAAAAGCACCAGTGCCAAAATAGTGACTTGGCTTGGGTTTGAACCAAGGACCTCCCTTACTCTGGGTGGGTGCTCTAACCACTGAGCTACCAGGTCTTAGTTAACTGAAGTGCTTTTAACATGATGTGAAGCTGCACTATGGCTAGTTCCTGTCTAGGAGAGATAGACAGGGGAGTTTAGCTCATAAGCACATGGTTGGGTATTTGACCTTCATCTTCAACACTTCTTGTGATGAGCTCCCATGAAGTTGGGGTTCATCACTGCAATGGCAAACAAGAAGAGAGCAAAGATGATTGAGGAGAGGGTCAGAACAACCAGTAAACTGGTGCTCAGAGTCGCACACTGGTGAGAGAAGGAGAACATTGGAAGTGTTATGTTGAAATCACAAACTGACACATGTACTACTTACTATTTCCTTTTTAGGCAACTTGGCAGAAGCTGATGTGTGCACAAACTTTTGTCTCCTCTCTGCAGGAAAACATATGATATCTACCTACTTTTTTGATCACTCTGCTACTATACAGTTCCAAGCCACAGGTAGTTTATCTAGCCTGTTTATGATACCTCACCTTTTTTTCCCTCAGTCCTCATGTTGTTTTCGAGACTGAGGTGAGATCTTACTTTACACTACTTTAACTTACTTACTGACTGGTATCAGTGTTTTTGTCCTTGATCTTAGGACACTTTTTTGTGTTTCTTGTGCAGAAGAACACCTGTTTTCTATAACCTTTGGTATTGCAAAAGGTTATGGGCCCTGCCCCTGCTTAAACACAAACAAAACTTTGTTGTATTTGCCAATGCTGTTATATCAAAATGTCATCTCCACATTCTAATACCCCCAGTGACTCACTTCCCTCTTCTGTCCCAAAACTTGGCCCTACTGGCTCCAATTGGGCCATTTTTTCAATATGTTTTGAAGAAGCTTTGTCTGCACATGACCATTGGGGCCATTTCAACAGTGCCACTCCAAGGCCAACTGTCAGTTCTTCCCCAACCCCAGATGAAACCACAGCTCTTGCAGCATGGGAAAAAGAAGAGAGGGTTGTCCATTACATGTTGAGTCAAAAGCTTCCTGACTCAGTGGTTGTCTGTGTACAAAAGCTTGACACAGTTGCAGAGAAGTGGAAGGCAATCTCAGAAGAGTACACACAGAAGGGGTTATTTGCCTGTACCAAACTGTGGAACTCCTTCATGTCATCTTGCTGCCCACTCAGTGCTGATGTCTGGTGTTTCCTGCTAAGAGCAGCCTATTGGATGGTCTTAGGGAAGGTTGGATATGATAATATCCCTGGTAACAAGATGATCAATACGTGTTTGATAAATGTAATAACTGTTCCTGATGATGATGAAGAGAGGGATTGATGAGATAGTGATGAGGATGATGCCACCAATGACTAAATGAGGATCCAGAGTGATGAGTTTAGGAAGTCTGAGTGATACTTAAGTGACTTGGAGATCTTAGACTTAGTTCTTTAGAGTGAAGTGAGATGAATATTGAGCTTAGATCAAGTGCAGTTTAGGAAAATCCCTAGATTGTGAAGTTGACAAGACTTGGGTTTAAGACTGCCAGTCTTTCAATTATTTATACAAAACTAGAGTGCTAAGTGTAGTGAAGTTGCACAGTAATGCGCAGTATAGCACAGTAAGTCATGTCTGTTTGTGTAAGTAATGTGACTTAGCCACAAGTGCAAAATGAACCAAGAGTAAACAAAGATAAATAAAGGGGAGTCCTTGCTAATTGTATAATGATAGTCCTTAGCAAGTATATGTTATAATAAATAAAGAAAGATAAAGAAAAAAGATAAGTCCTATATAGTACTTGGAGCTAAGCTCACACTTAAGTATGCAAATACTTAAGTACTATAAAAGAATAAAGAGAGGAATGAGTCCTTACTAAGTACAGTGGAGCTAAGCTCACACTTGTAGTAATAATACTACACTTTACTAGTAAGTAAGATAAAAGAAAAGAAAAAGAAAAAAAGAAAAGAAAACCATTATGAGGTGCCAAAGCAAGTGCCTCGTAACATTTCCTGATTGACCTTGGAACAAAGTGTGAAGAGCTTGTCTCTTGTGGAGTTGACATCTGTGATTCAGACTATTGTGCAACAATCTTGAACATGATTCCAAAGTGGTTGAAACACTTTGTGTCAGGTGTGCATGCCACCATTGTTGCACAGAACCCCTCATATGAGATGGAGCCCAAGATGTTGGCCCACCTCATTGGTGAAGAATATGAATGTTCTGTCAGCAACAATATTGGCCCCTGAGAAAACAAGACCTACCAGTGCCATGACAGAAGGGACAACAGCAATGTTGCCTTGGCATCCACTCAGGCTATGACTCAAAGGCCATGCACCCCTGGCATGTGCTGGTCCTGCAGCAAAGCTGGGCATGTGCATTCTCAATGCCCAAAGTTGCAAAGGCCACCTGCCACAAAGAGTCAGCAAGCAGATGTGGCTCAAACCAGTGGATTGGCTAACTCAGCTGAACCTGATGATGATGAAGGAGATGGCATTTGGGCCATCACTGAGGCTGATGAAATTTTTGGTCTAGTGGATGAGATTGATGTTAGTATGGGTGCCTCTCTTGTTGAGGACCCAACCAGTGATGAGTTTGATGACTTACCTAGCCTAGTTGATGTGTCTGATGACAGTGACAATGAAGAGGCTATGGAAAATGAAGAGGTTCATATCAAGGCCTCTGAAGACAATGAAGTCACTTACCATTGGCTTGATGAAGTGCTCTGTATGCCATGTAAAGTAAACACAGTGCAGTTGCATACTGGTAATGCAGCTGGGACTGAGGTGGCCAGAGCCATGGTTGTGGAGGTCACCTTGTTGGTTGAAGAGTCACACATTGCAGAGCAAGATGTTGCTGCTGCTGTCAATGGGGCCAGAATGATTGCTGGTACCTGTGTTGAGCTGTATGACTCTGGTTCAACCTGTCACATTTCACCATACTGTGAAGACTTCACCAATTTCAAAGACTTACCTGCTTGCCTGTTTAAGACAGCCAACAACCAACTATTGGCTGCAGCTGTTATGATGCACTTGCTTTGGCACCTTGTAACATGTTTTTTCCTGTTTCTTTTTCTTTTTCTTTCTTTTTTACTTACTAGTAAAATGTAGTTTTATTACTACAAGTGTGAGCTTAGCTCCAGGTACTATATCAGACTTATGTTTTTCTCTTTTATCTTTATTTATTTATTATAACATTTACTTGCTAAGGACTATCAC
This sequence comes from Albatrellus ellisii, assembly GCA_003314395.1. NCBI lineage: Eukaryota > Fungi > Basidiomycota > Agaricomycetes > Russulales > Albatrellaceae > Albatrellus > Albatrellus ellisii. The sequence continues at coordinate 3,504 of QLPN01002373.1, read as the reverse complement.
TATACAATTAGCAAGGACTCAGTTCTTTTGTCTTTATTTATCTTTGTTTATGTCTTGTTCATTTCATGCTTGTGGTTAAGTCACATTACTTACACAATGGATGTGACTTGCTGTGCACTACTGCACATTACCATGTATTGCTGTGCAATACTGTGCCTTACTGTGCAACTTTATTATATTTAGGACCCTGGTGTTGTATAAATAGTTGAAAGACTGGCAGTCTGAAACCCCAGTCTTGTCAACTTTGCAGTCTAGGGATTCTCCTATACTGTGCTTGATCTAAGCTTGCCCTTCATCTCACTTCACTCTAAAGAACTAAGTCTAAGAACTCTAGGTCACTTTAAATGTTGCTCAGACTTCCTACCCTTGTCATCCTGGATCCTCGTTTAGTCATTGGTGGAATTATCCTTATCACTATCTTGTTGATCCCTCTCTTCATCATCATCAAAAATGGTTATTACATCTATGAAGTGCATATCAACCATCTTGTCACCAGGGGTATCATCATATCAGAATTTCCCTAAGACCGTCCAATAGGCTGCTCTTAGCAGTAACAAGGTAGTTGTTGTGTGCTTGATACCTGTAGTAAATGTTCCTGATGATGATAAACAGTGGGATCAATAAGATAGTGATGAGGATGATACCACCAATGACTAAATGAGGATCCAGAGTGACAAGTTTAGGATGTCTTAGTGGCACTTAGAGTGACTTAGAGATCTTTAGACTTAGTTCTTAGAGGATGAAGTGAGATTGTAGTGAGCTTAGGTCAAGTGCAGTATAGGAGAATCCCTAGATTGTGAAGTTGACAAGACTGGGGTTTAAGACCACCAGTCTTCCAACAACTTATACAAAACCAGAGTTCTAAAGATAGTACAAGTAGATAAGGTTTGTGGATCAATGATGATTGTGCAGCAATCAATGAATTCACATGACCTAAGATGCATCCAAGAATATAGTAAGTGGCTCAGCCACAAGTGTGAGGTGAACTAGAGATAACCAAAGGTAAACAAAGATGAGATGTGATGAGTCCCTGCTAATTGTACAGTAGTAGTCCTTAGCAAGCAAATGTTAGAATAAATAAAGGAAGATAAAAAAGAAGATAAAAAAGCTTTATAGTACTTGGAGTAAAACTCACAGCACAGTATATGAATACTGTAGTACTATAAAGAAAAGAGATAGAGTCCTTACTATAAGTTGGAGCTAAGCTCAACAACTGTAGTTGATACTACACTTATAGTAAGTAAGATAAGAAAAATAAATGAAGGAAATGAAAAGGAGAAAATGAAATGCATTATGAGGTGCCTAAGCAAGTGCCTCATGACATAACCTGCACTGTGCACAGGCACCTTTCCAGCCTACCATCAGGACACAAAGGCAACATGCCAAGGAAAATCTTGTGGCTGGTGACAATTCTTGTGATGTGTCTGAAGTACTTGCACCTTGGCAGTCTAACTCATGTACCTGGCAGGCAACCCAAGAGTTGACATCTCCCCAGGCTGAAACTACTCAGTCAGCAGCTTGTAATGATAATGGTCCACCCATTCACCCTTTTGCCCAGGCTCAAGATGCAACAATTCCCAAGCCTGTGTCCACTAATCCCACACCATCATGGATTGTGCCTGCACAGAGAAAACCCAACAATGTGTACCACATGGATCCACTGATTCACAACAAAGCTCATGCAGCAGAAGTCTTCCAATGTGCCATGGAAACACTGATAGCTATCACCCACTGTCAGCTTTACTCCATTGCCCCAGAAGTCCACTACCAAGCTCAGGAAGCAATGATGGTGAAGATGTTGGATGTCAGGCCGCTATTATTTTCCCTATTTTTCTCTTCATTTTTCTCTATTTTCTTATGTCTCTATTGTCATAGATCTTACAATCGCTCCTGATCTATCGAAGCGATTCCCACGGTCACGTACTCTT
>QLPN01002369.1:2524-25766 GCA_003314395.1 Albatrellus ellisii | reverse complement strand
CGTGGCATGTTTACAGCTTCACCATCACGTCATCCCATTCCTGCCTATCCAGTCCCGATTATCACAGGTGTACGGACCAAGATCACAACTTGGCATCAACATCAAGGAAGGACGAGAGCGGACATGGAGTCCCTGTGTACGCGTGCTGGAAGGGCACGCTCATGAATGTAATTCTGTCGCCTTTTCTCCGGATGGAGGACGACTGGTGTCTGCTTCACACGATTGCACAGTCCAGCTATGGAATATCCAAACTGGAGCTCTTCTACAAGTCATGACGGGCCACACGTTTGTCGTTTTATCAGTCGTGTACTCACCCGATGGGAAGCATATCGCCTCAGGTTCGTGGGATCACACTGTCAGAATCTGGGAGGCGGCGACTGGTTCGGAAGTCAGCATGTATACTGGACACTCAGCGCCAGTTCTGCTTGTCACGTTCTCTGCAGACGGTCTATGTATAGCATCAATGTCCAACGATCACAAGGTCCACATCTGGTCCACGGACGCCATCCACAGGTCCGTAAAGGTATTTGAAGCACCAGAGGATGTGATATCGCTGGCATTTAGCAGCCCAAATCGGCTGGTGGTCGCATCGGTGGGCGGATCCATAAGAGCTTGGGAATTTCAATCAACTGCCTGCATCGAGCGACACGTGGGAACACTTTTGGCCTTTGCGATAGCACCTGACAAGAAGCTGGCGGTATCCTTTCCCGAGAAGGGAAACATCGTTACTATTTGGGACGTACAGACGTGGACAAAGAAAAGGAAGGTCAAGCTTAGTAAGCCCCCCTTTGGTGGAGACTTGGTGTCCTTCTCGCCGGACTCGGCATACCTGACGGCCGCCTCCCCCCCTGATTATACCTCCTGTGAGATCTGGGATGCTCGCACTTGGAAGCGAATTCAGGTGTTCCAGGGACACGCGCGCAGAATTTCCGCCATTCAGTTTTCCCCTGATGGATCACTTTTGGCGTCGGCCTCTGGGGACGCCACCATACGTTTGTGGGACTTGAATGTCCTGGAACCGCCGCGCAGGGACCCCTTCACCACCCGCCTTGCTCTGTCCCCACTTGGAACCATTCTCGTCACCTGCTCCGACGGAAATTGCCAAGCTCGCACGGTGGAGTCGAATAAACCGGTGTGGACGCGGCCTAGCGGGTCATTTGAAGGCATGGTGATGTCCTCGGACGACAAGTTCCTCGCACTATACGGAACGCCGGATGCAGACCCGGACGTCCATATCTTGGACTTGCAGTCGGGTCGGCTCTGCGCAAGACTCAGGCGCCCTGGGGAAAGGCGTGTAGGAGACATTTCATTCCGTTCCGATAGCAGACAGGCTGCGTTTGGTGATGACGAGGGCAGAACCGAGCTCTGGGACCTAGACAACCACACCCGTGTGTGGCAATCACCAGTCTCGGATCAGGTCCGTTGTGTAGTATTTTCTCCACAGAAGGACCTGGTCGCGCGGCTTGGACAGGATTCCTTTGCCCTGTTGGATGCTATCTCTGGTGAAAAAGTGATTGAGCATCACGTTATCATTACTTGGTCGTCCCAGACACACCTTGCCTGGGCTGCGGATGGGACACGGTTGCTGACGAGTCTAATGAGCGGTATGGTGCGTGTCTGGGACGTCGCATCAGCAAGATCAACCAATCAGGCCCACCTGCTCTTTGAATGTGATATCACCTCTCACCGCACGACATTCTGCTCCTTCTTCGATAGCCACAGATACATCCTCACGGAGCACGGCCTCTTCCTTATACCCCCCCAGCACCGTCCCCCATGCGCCGCGGATGACCTGGTGCCTCCCTCTCCGGAGACATTGTTGAGGTTGCGAGAGGACGGTTGGATCTGGCAGGTCGGAGCAAAAGGCAATCGGTGAGTGTGCTGGCTCCCACTGGCTTACAGACGTCTAAAGCCAACGTTCAACGTGGATGTCGCCATCTCGCGCGACCACATCGTGCTGGTGACAGATTCTGGCCGATGCGTGGTACTTGATTTCAGGAAATGGTCTGAGTACGCAAAGATTCATTCCTAGATGTACTTGCAGGCCGTTCACTGTACCACACTATACTCCTTCCAGATATGTCACATACACTAATCTGACCTCGAGTACGCTATGTTGTAATGACTTTGTGCGTCGCCACATTCTTCGGGGGCTATGAGGGAGATTAGACACCCGAACATCACATCACACTTCGGATGTACAGAATGATTGTTGAGCGCGACTTTTCGCTCGTAAGACCGCGCGGATGAAACGTCGGGTTCAAAATCGTTCACGTCCAACAGCTTGTTCTCGGTTGCTGTGATATCCTCCACAGACGGGCCCTGCTCTTTCGCCACACCCGCCAGCGATATCCGCGGGCCCGGTCGCAACCCGATGGGAATAGTGGGGACAAAAGGGGTTGAGATAGACAGACCAGTGGGGGCACATGTGTGTCGGCGTAGCGCGTGGACATCCCCTTCTTGATTTTATCATCGATGCGGGACTTGCGCGCATCTTTGCTCAGTTTGAGCCGCCTGTAAGCAGCTTGCTTCACTGCCCTGGGCCCAGAAACAGAAGCCTTCCTATTTCTGAGAGACTGCATAGCTGAGGACAGGCCGAGCAATAATGTAGGGGTGAAAACTATATTCACAGAAGTTGGCATGCAATAAAGGACTACTGTCATAACTTGGTAGGTTACTAGCAAGTTTGCTTACCTCCGGGCACCAACAATCATCTCTGGACCAACCGGTCTTCGGACCAACCAACGGACATACGCGACTTTGGAAGAATGCGGAACGTTCCAGGCGAGGAGGATGCCAGTAAATTCGTTGCAGTGGATATCAACGCCCAAGATTGTGTTCATCGTTCTGCATTACCGACCAAACAGCAGCGTGTCTGATTGTTATAACACGTACAAAGCCACAAGTCAACTAGCATGGGCACTACTATAGTATTGAGCCCAGTGTGATTGGGGTGCAGAGCCTCAAGCTCATCGAAGCGCAAATCTTGACGAACTTAACTAAATACTGACATCTGCCAGTACGACTCGATCATTAATATGTCAAGCAAACTGTCAAGGCTTCTGGTCTATCAAAGCTCGTGATGTAACGAGTTGGAAATTGTATCGCATGCGTGATATCCTTTGAACCACTAAGCCTTTATTTGCCGATTCGTGTCCAGCACTCGGTCAGAACATGGAAAGCAGTTCACGCTTGCTACCAAAACTGGTATATTACTTGAACACACGCGTTGAGCATATGTTTCTGCAACGGTATATGTACCTGGTACTGCAAAAATCGCTATACGCAAGCATTCAGTGTGATTATCCAAAGTCAGTTATATGTCCTCGTGATCTTGCATGAATGATAGTGTCAGATTCGTCATTCGTCCGTTACGTGTTGCCGGCTAGTATAATTCTGTGGACCCATCCAGCCCTACTCCTCCTTGATTGCCGGGATGTCGCCCAGCCGCTGCCCGACCTTGACCTTTTGGCTGGCCTTCACCGAGAACTGGAACGTTTTCGGTGCCTCAAAGATCAGCACAATAGTGCTTCCCAGACAGAAGCCACCCATCTCCTGTGCCGGGGTGAGCGGTTGGCCTTTGAGGATGGGTGATGCTGCAGAGTAGACGGCTTCGTTGTATGTACCAGGGGGCGGGGGGCGGCCGCGAACGTTGGTGCGGAGGGCCTGCGCAGGAGAAATATCAATGATCACGAAGGCAGAGAGCAGGGTATCGTAGATACCTGGTCAAAGTTGATCTTGATGCTGCCAACGTTCGTCGCGCCAACAGGTACCATGCCGAAGAAACCGTGTCTCCATCGTCCGAGCAGGGCTACTCGTTCATTGAGCACAAACAGGTTCTCCAGCCGCTTCGCCATGTACGGTGACACCGAGAAGAGCTCGCCTGCGCCATGTTTTCAGCAAAACAGCGTGTCGGAACAATGAGGATAGCTCACCCTGGAAATGCCTCCTCTTCTCGACCACCCACGCGGTGGGACTGTGGAACCGATGGTAGTCTCCTGGCGCGAGATAGATGACCATGAAAAACAGCGCGTTGCCAGGCTTGACGTCCCTGCCCGACGTGCTCCGCCTCCGTTCCAAGCCCGTGTGCACCCCCATCTCCCTCGCCACCGACACGTCATGCGCAACCGCCTCCTGCAACGACCGTTTCGGCTCCAAAACAGACGCATCGATCCGCTCCCCATGCTTCTTCGGCGGCCGATGGCGAACGTACGCCTCGGGGTCCTCCGGCAGCGCCGAGCTCCCCATGTCGCCTGCCGGCGTGGACGGCGTGGACGTGCCAATGAGCTGCTGCAGCGTGTACTCAATCCCGTTGACGTTGGCAAACTCTTGGTCATCGACGATGGCCATGTCGCGCGGGGGGAACTGCACTACGGACGCCGCAGTTCGGCCCTGCTGCCGTTCTTCGCCAGCGCGCTCCACGCCCAGCAGTGCATCGAGCGAGTACGTGATACCTTTGACTTGCTCGACGCGCAAGTCCGTGATCGTCCCAAAGTGCAGGACCTTGCCGTCAGCGGGGCTGACGAGTGCTGCGGTCGGGTCGACAGGGCGGACGCCAGGTTTGAGGCGGCGATAGAAGAAGTCGCCAAGGCTAGCATACTGACGAAGGTCGGCGTGCTCGATCTCGTCGAGGTTGCAGCCAAATGTCCAGGCATAGAGGCGGAGACCGATGGGGCGGAACCAGACGGGGAGCTCGAGGGAGTTGATCCAGCCCCAGAAACGCGAGAGGTTGCGGAGGGGGAGAGCGCCGAGGATGTGCACCTGGCACGACGTGGAACGATGTTGTGTGAGTGAGCGAAGGAGCGAGTGAATATGCTCGTGTGCGCACCTGCCAAGGACCCTTCAGCCGAACGACCTCGTGGCCGTCCTCGTCAACGTGCACCTCCTTCGCCGCGGACCGCCTATACTGCAACACGACGAGCAAGAGAGCGCCAACGAACCATGGAAGAGGGTACCATTTCGTGGGGGTGTGTCTCCACGCGCTAGACAGCTTCTCTGAGTAGTACATGAATACGTGGCGGACCGAAGGAAGTACAAGGCAAGGTACAAACTATATAGCGGCCAATTTTCTTTGTGATTATTCACACTATCGAAACGTGGCTTGCTGGTTTGCAGAGATCTCAGAAAAACGTATCTCGTGGGCTGTAGCGCTCGTTCGCCAGCACGAATACTGCGGATGCTGAGTAGTCTTCTCCTGCCAGCCAACATCTCGACGCAAAGACACTTTATGTTCCTGGCACACGAGGGCTTGATGGCAAGTGAAATGAGGGGTAGCGAGTCAGGGATGCCGAACCAGTTACAAATTCTTGTCGGCAACTAAGCTGCGCTTGCACGGCAGAACCCGCCAGCTATTGTTGCCGTGTCGGTATCACGAGTGTAGGAGGTTAAGAATAACTATCATTTGCACATGCTCTGAAATTCATAGTTCAACTATTGTACATTCATAATACGTGCAACGACCGTAATAATAGCACCTCCATACGCAAGCGGTAGCAGGTTCTGTCGTACGAGCACACCCTTCCCCTTACTACGTATGAACCACGTGGCACGTGCGCTGTACAGTTCAGACGAAGAAGAGACAGATTGATTAATCCGGAACCAATAGGGTCCAATGTCGATGTCAAGGCTAAGTGCTGGAAAGGCTCCAGTCGAGCGCACAAGAGCTTTTGCGAAGGCTAACTAAGCTGGCACGTGAGAGAGAAGCAGGCCTGGCCCCAACGCAATAGATTCCATCTTATCGCGTCAGCGGGATCTTCTCACGCTCCTGGTAGTTTTGCAACCTACCCTCTTCCCTTCTGTTTCTCAAAACATTAGCGCTTTCGCGCTGTGGTGTCTCAATCCCCAAAGTCTTCCGGTTTTTCGGACATCTCAGTTTGTAAAATCTCAACTCACCCTTTGCCCTCACATGCTTTCTCCCACGAAATCGTTGCGAGTGGCAGTCCGGCACATGAGAGGCTCATGTAACCCAAGATGACGTTTTCCCATCTACCCACACTTACAACTCGCTTAGTCTCACGAGAAGATCTCGCACCTTAGTTAGCGCCACGAGGAATCGGTACAGACAGTATTCCTATAAAATAAGTAAAATTATAGTAAAGGTATAGCACATGATACCGGGACATACAGGACAGCAAGTCTACCCAAGTCACGCATACTGTGTAGAATCCATGATCAGTGTACGGCACTTTGCACTAAGAAAAGAAGACATACTCTCGTAAACGTCATCATGGTCATAAATGTCTCTTTCTTTTTTGATCCGTCTTTTGGACCATACAGAGACTTGACTGCATCGCTCATAGTTGCCTTCCGCTTTGCCTCTTCCATCGCAAGGCTGCTTGCCACCGCTTGACTCGACGCGACAATGTTCGCATTCATTGACGGAGTTGGAGGTGAAGGCCTTTTCTTAATTGGAGGCTCAGGGTTCTCACCGTCCAGATTGGCGGCAGCAGCGGCCTTCCGCTTCTTGCCCTTCGGCTTCTGGGCATCCTCTGCCCGTTGCCGCCCTATTGACGCGCGCATCCTCTCCATCTCATCTGGAGGAGGATTGAGCATCCGTACATCCTCCACCTTGTTGAACTTCTTCGCACATTGAGGGCAAATATCGAGTGCCTTCAATGAAGCTGTTCCATCCGGATTGTCATCTTTGGACTTGTCCTTGCTCTGTGGCGTTGAAGAAGCACTAGTGACGTTCTTCAGACCGGCCTGGGAAAAAACGCAACCGCACGTCGGAAGGTAGACGAAGGGAACGTGACCTGACATCTCCTTGAATGTCAACGGACACACAAACTGGGCACGATCTGGCGCAGCATCAGATACACCTGCCTTAATAGGGGTGTTCTGTGTTAATTTCAACGTCTTGACATCCTGTAGAAGTACGGAATAAATGGGGGACAGGGAGACGATCTAACGATGATACATGCCTTCAACGCCCGAATATGACGACATATATCTTCTCCATCACCATAAGCAGACCGGTCTAGTAAGAACTCTATAATGGCATCTTTGTTGTATAACTTCCCCAAGGCGCAAGAAACTATCGGCTCTTGCAATGGACGCTGTAATTGGACATGTCAGTCAATAGCTTCAACAGGATCGCGAATATTTGACTAGGAAAAGCTGCGCACATGATAGTGCATCTAGCACCACAGCATAAATGAATGGTGATGCACAACCACTTACCTTCGAGAGAGCGCAGTAGAACCACCTCGCTCGAGTCTGATTAGCCTTGTCTGCTTGTTCCGCTTTGGGCTTGTTGCGCACTAGATCCCTGCGATCGGGAATGCTTCCACCATCATTACCCATGATGTATCCCGACGGGTGTCTGGTGAACAGTGTATATGAGTGATGTACAGATTGTACAGCGCTGGTGTAGATGGTGGTAGCGGCAAGAGGCTTCTGTGGCGTGAGCTTTAAACCCAGATGATACTCCGAAATGAATATACTCCGTTGTGACATTGTGACAATCAGCGTGGAGATTGATGCCGCTGTTACGGACAAACCCTTTACACAATCATATCAGCCTTCTTTCCGCTGAAGCAGCGCCATGCTGCAAGAATTGTCAAACATGGACCGCATCACTCAACTACAGGATGAGATACAGAATGTGCGCCTATTCTCGTTTCTTTTATTCTGTGCTGAACGAGTGCAAATATATAGCTACTAACAATTATGTCAAATAGTATTGCCTACCTGACGTCACGCACCAATTTCCTGCAGGTCAGCCCAGACATCCCAGTTACAAAGCAGCGTAACCCGGAGAAGGTCGATGCACCAGACGTCTTTGAAGGTGAGTTGGCGTGGAGTCCATAAAGAATATGCCTTACATGAAAGTAGCCAATAAGAAGGAGCTCGTTGCCGATATGATAGTCAAGGCAAAACAAGTGGAATACCTAATACAGAATCTACCTGCACCAGAGCCTGAGGAGAACCAGGTAAGCACCCCGATTACTGATTCAGATTACTTTCATGACATATTCAGCTCTGTTCAGGCTCAGCGGCTAGAAGCTCTAGAATCTGAAATGCAACAGGCAAACGCGGAGTATATTGCAGCAGTGAACCGTGCCAGTATGTATCTTGTTTACATCCATTACAGGTCATGATATATGGCTTTGTTACCCGTTCCAGAAGCTTTGCATCAACAGATAAGCAAGGTTCTCGAGAACATACTCAACGACAATGAGTTTGCTGCGGAAACCCCAGGGTAGCAATCGTTTCATGTCTAAAGACAAAGACAAAGACAAACACCACAAGCGGTCACAAGCATAAACGTCTGTACTGTTGAAGGTGTCATAGCACTCCATAAACATCATCGTAATAAGGCTTCGGCAAATCACTACTCCTCGCGCACTTGACGAGGCGAGTCATTTGCATGTACGATGTCCGATGATGCTGGGGATGCTCCTGTGTACGCGGAAGGCATTAAGAATTCGCACCATATGGTTTGTACGAGCAAGAGAATAGGTCGGTGCATATAAGAGACGTCTCACCGTCTCAGACGAGGTCGAACTTTCCGGCATGAACATACGAACGCCGCTACGAGGGACTACACTTGCACCATCGCGGTGGCTATTGATCTTAATGCGGGCGGAGAAAATACTACTGAAACCTCTGCTTTATGTGCCTGTCTGAGGAGTGTACAAGGTATCATACTGTCTGCAGCGACACACCTCAACACTCTCGATGCTTGCTCTTCAGTTTTGCGCAGCAATCAAAGCCTCGGTCTCTGGACGAATGCTCGCCAGCAGGTCTTTTGTCGTCTTTACGGGCTTCCAACCCAGCCTGCGGCCGCGCACGGCACGAGCACGGGAGTTTTGGCCCACGTTAGCGACCTTGGCGTCGATTGCCGTGAGCGAGACGCTGTTGACTGGAATGCAACAAGGTACACACGCTGTAACTCTTAAGCTCCTCATCCGTGAACATTGTCGGCTCCGGGCTCTGGCCCTTACCAAGGTCGTAGATGGCCTGAGCAATGGCCTTGGAGACATCGAGGAGGGCGTGTTCGCCGTTCTCGCCAAAGAAGAAGCCCTCACGTCCATGCGGGATGCTCTGCGGCTCATACAGTGCCGCGTCAAAGACGATACAGAACAGCTCCGCAACTGCAGTTCAGCGAATCAGGACCGAGTTTTCCGTCAGGAAGCGAAAGCTATCGGGCAGTACCTTCGTCAATGTGTACGTTTGGCCAGAGATTCTTGCCTTGGCCGACGACGCCACCCTGTCCCCTGGCCAAGCCTGCTCTGATCAGCTTGGGGACTTGCTTCGATTGCGGGTTCTGGATCCCGAGATCGACGAGCCTGCCGGATGCAATTCCGTAGATCGTGGAAGGCAGGATGATATACGAGCGGACATAGCCTGGTCAGTGCCAGTCAAGACTGAAAGGATCAGCCATGACGATCATGAGGATACGTACCGGCTATGTCTGCAGCCAGTATCGCAAGATCGACCTCGCGGTGATACTGGGTTTCAGGCAAGGTCTCTATCTGGTCGGCGTCCGAGTCATCGTAAATCGTGTTGGTAGTCTTGTCACCGAGGGCGTCATCAATGAGGACACCTATTGAGACAGAAGTGTGAATCCATAGCGCCTTGTGAGTGCAACCCAACAGAGCTACTGACCTGTTCCAGACTGAAAGGAATATCAGCACCTGGTAGACGAAAGAAAATCAAGAGAGACAAAGAACCACCTTACAGTATGGATAAGAATCGAAACATGACCAGTCTTGTCATGCCTGGCCTTGATCCCCTTCAAGATACTGTGAATGCCTTCAAGATGGTCTGCGTGGGCCTACGGAGATGCCGAGAATCGATCCAGGCTCAAACGCGATTCGGCAAGCAGAGAGCTCACCGTGTGCAGGACGAGATCTGCCTGGGACACATGCTGCTCGAGCGCAGCACCGTCCTCCAAGGCCCCGATCACGACGTTGACACCGATAGCCTGGAGCTTGCGCGCCTTGTCCTCGCTGCGAACAAGGGAGGTGATCTTGAATGTGTCTGCCTTGGGGTGGCCGAGGAGGCGATGCAAGACAGCACCGCCGATGTAGCCTAAAGACTCAAGGTAACGACGCCGATGCACGCCTGCAGATAGACTCGCACTGACCGGTGGCCCCCGTGAGGAAGATTGTCGTCGTCGTCGTCGTCGTCGTCGACATCTGTAACAAGTTTCAACTTGAACTTAAAAGCCCGCAGGTAAGATAATAGACGCTTTCTTAAAAAAGATTGGCGCGCTATATAAATTACGGTGACACGATTGTCAAGGACGCCACATTTGAGACTGCCAGTGGCGTCTACCGAAATCCGCTTCGACTCATAAAGCCGCTGGCAGTTTTGGCTGACTTCAGGCAAGGACTTCTCGGCTGTCACAGTATACATAACTCTTTCCTCCATGTAGACTTTCTCAATTAGTTGTCAGGCCGACGTCTCACACTGTGTCCGACTGAATATCGTGTGCCAGCAGCCTGGTATGCTCTTCTACAGCCTCGTGCGGTGTGTCCACACCCAGATACGGCGACGTCGCGGGCGCGTATCCCGACGTGTCTGAGGTGGTAAAGGCGACAAAGGCTGAACGTGCACCTACAGCCGCCGTAGGATCACCTGACCGCAATGACCTGTGCGACGACGACATGATGAGACGTGAAAGCGACGGAGTAGATCTCATTGGCTCTGCCCATTACACCGTTCCTAAGTATCAACCCGCTCCACCAGACATTACCGCTGAGGCATCTCGGCGTCCTTGCTCGAATCTAGAGACCTTGCTGAGGGTGAGGGTACTGTCTTCTGCTGAGGTCAGTGACGGACTAGATCTCATTGACCCCACCCCTTACATAGTTCCTTAGTATTACTGTAATCCGTTCCGATGAGGCATTTCAGCATCCTTGTTGGATGCAAAGATGGAATCCGAGCAGCTTGCCAGCCACAACTATTTCGAACCCATTCTATGATTTACTGAATAATGTAAAAAATTCATGGAAACATGCATTTTAATTCCTGCTCCTCAAACTAGGTGATATTGATATGTCGGTTCAATAATCAACCGAATGGGCGCGGTCAGCATCGACACTAACCACCAATAGAACTGCCGGGAGATGCCGAGCTAACAGATTTCAAATTGTTTTTGCCACAGATCATCGTCAAGACAAATGAACATCCTGCGACAGTGCAGCGATACAATAAGTAGGTCATCCAGTACATCGCACTTGTCGTCCAGTGAGCTAACCATTGTAAGTCAAGAATATGAGACAGTCAGTCACACGCGACACATCCCACACGTACCCTCTTTTCATCGTGCACGCCAGATCTGACCACTGTTGCCAACATTGTCTCGGCATACCTCACCGGTGGTTAATATGGGGGGCTAACACGGGGCCCAATATGCCCCCCCCCCAGCAGCAGAGCTGTGTCGGTGCATTGATGATGTATCCCCTTGCTGGTGAGCATCGAGGGAATTATCAGATCGTCACAAACGAACGAATGACATGTAATCCTATCCGAAGACAAGGAACAGGGGTCAGTGTCGGTTTAGACGGTCGACGTACCCGTCGCCAAGCTGTTGAACTGACCCCGCAAAGCTTTATTGAAATATGGTACGGGTGCGAAGACAAGCACATGGAGACCGTTCATCTCAGGACGAACTGGCAAAATGTGAATCAGACGAACAGAGGCGGAGAGCTTGTGTGGAACAGATACGTCCTTGCTGTTAAATCCTGACACGTCCAGCGATCCGGCTTCCAAGAAAGTTGTTCAACGCGGACATGGCGCAATCGCAATAACGGGTGAGTCCCTGGAAACGGGTGGCGGCTGTGATGGCTCTGCTATCATGGCTGCAATCGACACACTGAGTTAAATTCGTGCGCCAGTCCAACTTGCGGCATGGTGTACTATAGCGCTAGCAGAGAGCTAACCATTATCGTTGCTGCAAAACAAGAAAACCGAACAACTCGGAGCAGAGCAGGGACAAGGATATAAACACCCATGTCCCATCCCCCAGAAGAATAACACTTACCCACAGCGAACAATCGTCCTTACTGTCTTGTTCTCGTCTTTCTCATTGACATTTACACACATACAGTGTCTTCATCGTCCATAGTCTGCAAACGGGCATTCTCGACCTCTGCGGTTACAAGCAACATGGGTGACCCCGGCCCAAAGTGCACGATCGAAGGCTGCGAAAGGCCAGCCGTTACCGGTGCACAGTTCTGCGTCATCCGTGAGCATGACATTCCGCTAAGCCTTATACCATGGTCCGGCGACGTGTGAGTGTTTGATTCTACAGATGGTGGGCGTCACCAGCATCGAGCACCGGCCTTCTGTAAGGACGAAAGCAGCGGCCTGTTGAACCACTAGGTGAATTTAGTCTGAGCATTGAAGATAACGCTGACGCCAATCTTGCTCGGCAGACCACGAACAGCTCCACAAGCCAATCGTGATGTGCCTAGTTGGAGGGGATGTTCGTATAACGCTATACCGACCGTCTACGATGTCGGGCTGATATTCTGATCTTGACTCTGTATCCTTTGCGTTGCTGCCTGTGCTGCGTATCTTAATACAACTTTATCTTTATTGCAACCCCAATTGTTTGAGCAATGTGTACTCGGGGTGGGGCGGAAGGGGTCCAATTTGTTTCCAAAGAGGCAGCCAGAAGTATGACCTCATGACGAACCTTCTGGTATGGATGCTGTCAGAACGTCATTTGTGACAGTCGTTCGTGGTGATCATCCAGCCGAGGGCCGGAATGCAAAAAGGGACGTGGACTCGGAAAATTTTTCTTTGCGCTTAAACTTCGCGCCTAACGCCCACTTGCTGGGGACCGTATCGCTGCATGGCATATTGCACGGAGAGGTGGAAGGCCCGTTTCTGGCAATATGGCTCAAACTGTCAACCTCGTTCATGCGTTAGCAATATGCTATGCGCAGAAGGTTTCAGAGAAAAAGGAATGTGAGAGGAGTTTACTGCATGATTACCGCGAAGAATGCTTCGTAACGAAGCATGATGCCGTACCTCAGACCAGACTAGAAGACAAGTGTGAAGATCAAAGAGAGATCTGACGGACAAGTAGCAAAACCGTAGAAGACATGAAACGAGGATGAGTGTGTGACAAAAGCACAAGCCGTGGTTGAGACACATGCCTTGATTTCAACATAAGCTCCAGTGGTTCACTCAAGAAATCCGAGCGATGAGGGCGTCGGAATCTGGCCGCGATCGTTGATTGTGGAGATATCTGATGACATAAAGATTGAGTGCCATAAGACCAATGTATCATACCTTGATTCGAGTTTCGGCCCTGATGGGAAGCGGAATTTCGTGGAGAGAAATTCAATGGATGTGTATTTCATACCGAGGACTCTCGTGACCGCTGCGATGGTCGTCGTCGTGACGACTAAGTTGGAGATGCAAACACACAACCCTGTCCGTCGGGCGGTCCTACCTCAGTGATCGCGATTTCCTAATGATGCGCTTGGACCGTCCTAGCAACCGACATTGTCATCACCGTTGGGCGCAACACGTCAGACAACACTTTTGCAGTCTTCCAGCCAGAGCGCTGTAAGCCTGCAAGCAAGCTGCCGACGATCACGGGCACACGCTTTGACGGCCCCAGCCGTTCTCGACTCTTCTATACACTTTACGATCGCGCGCCCGAAACACTTTGGCAACACCTAGTACAGTATAATTTCCTATATCTCTTTTACCTGGTCATTGCTACTCTGCCCATTCCTGTGCCTCACACTCAGCCTGTTCATATGCCTCCTGCTCAGCCAGCTCCTGTGCCTCCCACTCCACATGTTCTCACATCTCACACTGGTATGAGGCACTTGCTTTGGCACCTCATAATGCATTTCTTTTTTCTTTTTTCTTCCTTATTTATTATAACATTTACTTGCTAAGGACTATTACTATACAGTTAGCAAGGACTTATCCCATTTTGTCTCTGTTTATCTTTGTTTACATCTTGTTTCTCTCATGCTTGTGGCTATGTTTAATTAGTTCACTATGGACACATCTTAGTCACATGATCTCATTGATTGCTGCACAATCATCATTGATCTGTGAACTTTAGTTACTTGTACTATCTTTAGGACTCAGGTTGTGTAAAGTAGTTGAAAGACTGGTGGTCTTAAACCCCAGTCTTGTCAACTTCACAATCTAGGGATTCTCCTACACTGCACTTGACCTAAGCTCACTACAAACTCACTTCACTCCCCTAAGAACTAAGTCTAAGATCTCTAAGTTCCTCTAAGTGTCACTAAGACATATTAAGCTCATCATTCCGGATCCCCATTTAGTCATCAGTGGTATCATCCTCATCACTATCTTGTTGATCCCACTCTTCATCATCATCAGGAACATTTATTACACTTATCAAGTGCATACCAACTATCTTGTTACCAGGGGTATAGTTATCGCAAACTTTCCCTAAGATCATCCAATAGGCCACTCTTAGCACACACTCCTTGCATTCACATTCAACAGCTTCCTTGAGCTCAAGCTTGTGTTCAACTGTCATTGGCTGTGTGGGTGTATTCCTCAACCTGCACCAGTGGGAGGAATTCCTGCACCCACCTCAGCCAACTTGGTTGGGCCACAGCTGCCACAACATCATGGGCACCTTCCAATGTCAGACTCCTATTGCTGACCTTATTCCCTGCTGTTATTATTTCTTTTCTTTTACTTTCTTTCATGTTTCTCTTTAGATCATCTGATTAGATATCTTACTTACTGTCCTTATGGTTTCCTCATGGGAGATGATTCCCACAGATGCTGTGCATCTGTCAGTGGTCTACCCACAGCTGCTGCACTTTACTTACTGTATGACCTGCCCTTCAGCACTGCACCTGGTCTGTGCACACATTCCAGTACTATAAGTAGATAGGTAGTATAGTGAATAGACCACAGCTTGTTACAGCTGGTTTCATCCCCTCTTCTATGGCTGAGATCCTTCATCCCTTGGCTTAGATCCAGGGCAGCTCCCAGTAAGTCCTCTTAAGGAGGCAGGGATAAGTTAGGAGTCTGTGGTCTCACTATGGGCATCACTGTAGGCTTGATGATCCTGACATCCAAGAAGAATGCCACATTAGCTTCTGTGCTGTTGTGCTGCCAGTGCAGTTCCTGTGCAACCCAAGGTCAGTGTTGACTACCTTGTGTCATGTACCAAGAGTGTTGCAATGCCTGCTGTCCACATACAATATGCCTCCTCATCAAGCCCTTCACCTTGGGAATACTCATTGAGTGTGGTGTGCATGCACACCCAAATATGCACAAGCACATGGTCAGAGGAGGTTGCAGTGAGGGATGGCACATGGGACATGTTGGTGGCTGAAGGAGACAGTGTTGATGAAGCTTTGCAGTGGCAGTCCATCTATCATGTTCTACAGTTTATGGCAGGAGTACCTGCACCTTCACATTTGCTGCATTTCTTTTTGCCCTCCCTCCACACTTCTCACTCCCTTTCACATTTCCATTCTTTGTGTTTTCTTTATCTTGCTAAAACAAAAAAGACAACAACATTCTCTGCTTCCTTCATGCCATTTTGCTCTTACTTGCTGTATTGTCACTCTATTCCACCTTTCCATGTCCCCTCTCTGCTCTGTGCCACCTTTTCATTTTTCCATCTGTCTCTCTCCTCTCCTCTCTCTCCTCTCTCTCAAAAAAAAACTCATCTCTTGTCTTTTATTTCCATGTCCTTTCCCTCACACCCTAATTTTGCCATTTGTTCCTTCTGCTGCACTCTGGTTTTCCCTCCCATTCACCTGTTCCCACCTCATGTCTGCACTTGCCATCCATTGCATCCCATTACACACCACCATCCCTTGTCCACATCCAGTTGTGTCCTGCCCCTCTTCTTGCATTGGCTCCCCTCATGTCTGGTGATGATTATCCTATACCCACCTCATCTGTGTCATGCCTCACTGCACCTTGGGGAGCATTTCTATACCCACCTATCCACCCCCTGACACTCTACCTCATCTGCTCATTTGTTCACTCCACATGCACCATCACCCCCACAAGTCATCCCTTCTGGCTGTTGTGCACGCAGGATATGGGAAACAGTGGCTGCAACAATGTATAGCATGGTTAATAGATAGGAGAAGCACATTGCTGTCAGCATGACAGGTAATGGCATAGCTGCAGTAGAGAGTATAGTGTGTTGCAAGCACAGAGAGGCAATGCAATGTGGTTCAGAGATGTCAGATGTGTAAGGTAGAACATCTCAGAAGAGTGGTAACAGACCTGCAGTAGAGAGCATAGTGTGTTGCAAGTGCAGAGAGGTGATGCAACATAGTTTAGATATGCTGCAGGGAAGATGTAAGAGAAGATAGTGGATAAGGTGGGGTGTACTCACTCAGATGTGTAAGGTAGAACATTTGAGGAGATGTGACATAAGTATTCACCTTATATAGTGTTTGGTGGGTAAGGTTGTAGTGGAGAGTTTGTAGAGAGTACAACAGTTACCAGAAAGAGAGAGGGATGTGTGTTGTCCTGGAGAAGTATGTGGGATGAGAATGGTATGTATTTAGTCCAAGGAGATAGTGGTATGTATTGTAAGGGGACACCAGGTGAGATTACAGTATGTACAGTAATGTTCAACACCCCCCTGCACTTGGCATACTGATGTGGGTGAGACCAAGGGTGGTGCATTGTGACTCAAAGGCAATGCATGGCAGTGGTTTGGTGAGGGCATTGGCATAGATGGACATGGAAGGAAGTCACTGCAGCATGACATGGCTGTGCTTCATGGCCTGTCAAATGTAGTGGTACTTAATGTTGATGTGCTTCGTCCCCTTCCCTATGACAGGGTTGTTGGCAAGGTTGAGAGATCCCTTGTTGTTGCTGAAGATGATGATTGGAAGCGAGAGTGGGAGGCTGAGCTTGAGTGCGATGGTGCGATACCATGCAGCTTGCATGGCAGTGTGGGACAAGGCCATGTATTCTGCTTCTGTAGAGGAGATGGCAACAGTGTGCTGGTGCTGTGATTGCCAGGAGATGGTGGCCCCATGAAGGAAGAAGATGTACACACTAGTGGAACAGTGGTCTGCTAAAGAGGCAGCCCAGTCAGAATTGGAGTGGCCAAAGATGGCATCATTGGGGGCCACACAATAAGAAAGAGCCAGCTTGACTGTGCTGGTGAGGCACTGAAGGATGTGCTTGGATGCTGCAAGATGCTCCAGCATGGAATTAGGGGCATAGCGTGCAAGAGTGTTGACAGCAAAGGCGATGTCCAGGTGTGACATGACCATGGTGTACATGAGACTGCTGACAACCTGTTGGTATAGGGAGCACATGGCTGCAGAGGCAACTCCATCGAACAGGACCAGGTGTATGGCTGGTGGCAGCGGAGTGGTGACAGGGTTGCAGCCAGCAAGACCGAACTGGTGCACAATGTTGGAGACATAACATGATCAACAGAGGGAGAGAGCACATCACACATGGTCTTGAGTGATCTCCAGTCTGAGGTACAAGGTGGTCTCACTGAGGTCGGTCATGTTGAAGTGGTCGGTGAGTGTGTGTTTGAGCTTGAGGACCTTGTGAAGGTCACTACCAAAGATGGTTATATCATCAATGTACAGGACAAGGAAAAGGTAGGATTTGCCCTGCTGAATGTATAGCCCAGCATTGGTGGAGATCTGTTCCAGGTGGAGGGTGTTGAGAGACTCATCCATCTTTGTGTTCCACTGCCTCACTGCCTGCTTCAGCCCATAGATGGATTTGTGCAAGTAACAGACCTTGTCAGTGAGATCTGGGATGGCAAAGCTGGAGGGTTGCTGCATGTAGAGTTCCTCCTGCATGTTGCCATTTAGAAAGGTGCTCTTGATGTCCATGGAGTGGATATGCCAATCCTGAGAGGTGGTGAGAGCAAACAAGAGTCACAGGGATTCAAATTGTGTGACTGGTGAAAACACCTCATCATAATTGATGCTGGGTACCTGTTTAAAGCCTTTTGTGACAAGTTGTGTGCAGAAACAGCCATCATTTTTGTGTTTAAAGACCCATTTGTTTGGTATTGCCATGCATCCTGGTGGCAAGTCCACAAGGGACCATGTCCCCATGGACACTAACATATCCAGTTCATGCTGGCATGCAGCTTCCCAGTCAGACACATGTGGCGAGGAATGTGCTTTGAGCAAGGTGAGGGGGTCACCAGAGGAAGAGGCTGCTGCAAGTAATGCAGAAAGTGAGGGTCCCACACCTGGGGTGACAAAAGCATTGGTTTTGTCATCTGAGGGCTCTTGTAGTATGTCTGCATAAGTGCATTCCCCATATACACTTTCACTGTAGTGCATGGGTGGACACATGATGCAAGTTGAGCATCGTGGTGGAGGCATGGGTGTGGTTGGCTCCACATGGGGAGATTCAGTTGGTGATGAAGGAGGTGGTGCTGGTGTGATAGGACTGAGTACAGTGAATGTAGGTTCTATCTCACCAGACAGTGCAGCTCTGCGAGCATGTCCATGACCTATTTCCGCATCGTAGCCAGTGCAAGGCATAGCAACTGCTGGTGCATGATCAGAAAAGCATGTTGCACATGTGTGTGTGGGCACTGGAGGTGCGATGGATGGTGGAGTCATGGGCAGTGCAGGTCTGTGCATTTGTGGAGGTGAAGCCAGTGTGGGAGCTGGGGGCAGAGGAGGAGACATCAAAGGAATGGTGACAACTGGAGTGGAGGCAGTTCCAGTAGTGATGGAAGGAGTGGGAGCTGTTTGGTGTGGTGCAGAAAAGTCAGGGTTTGAGTCCTTGCTGTCATCATCATCTGTGCTGGAGTCTGTCTCGTCGTCATCTGTGTGTTTCTGAGGTGGCAGAAGTGACACAGGAGGGGGTGGACCAGGTGTGAGCTGTGGGGAAGTGAATGGAAAGAGAGACTCATCAAAGACTGCATCATGGGATATCACAATGTGATGGGTTGCACAGTCCCAGAATCGCCATGCTTTTGAGCCAGGTTCACACCCCAGAAAGACCATTGGTTTTGTGCATGGATCGGGCTTTGTGTGGCATTCAGTCAGTGTAGCTATGTGGGCCAGGCATCCAAAGACTCATAAATACTTGATATTTGGTGTGGTGCCATTGGACCAGAGCTGTTGGGGTGTGTGCCATTCTCACATGCACTGTGGGAGTCTGTTATATATGTGGATAGCATATGTTAATGCATATTCCCAGAAGCCACATGAGACATGTCCACTGTGTAGCATGGATAGGGTGGAATTAATGATGGTGCGGTTCCATCATTCCACTCATCCATTTTGCTCAGGAGAGTATGGAGCCATTAAGTTATGTGAGACACTGTTGGTCTCCAATAAGCTATGCACAGTCCAATTTAGGTATTCTCTGCCTCAATCCATTTGCAGGACTTTAAGTTTACGTTCTGTCTGCATTTGTGCCCATGTGAGGAAAACTTGTAGTGCTTGAGTGAAAGCATCTTTCATGGTCAGGGTGTACACAACAGCATATCCAAAGTAGTCATCTATGAAAGATGTGAAGTATAGTGAGCCTTGTACTGACTTAGTTTGCATGGGGCCAACAAGATCACTGTGTATGAGGTCCATGGGTTGGAGAGCCCATTTCAATGATCATTTGAAAGGTTTCCGCATGAGCTTTCCGAATGTGCAACCAGCACATGGTGTGGTGTGTGTTTGTGAGTTGTGTGAGACTGTGAAGCCAGTGACAGATGTGGAGTTGCATAGTTTCATTAGGAGGGTTTGTGGTGCGTGTGCCAATCTATGATGCCAAGTTGCATAAGTGGGCTTGAGGGTAGAGAGTGTGGCGAGAGCAGAGGAGGTGACGGTAAGCTGTAGCCAGTAAGTGCCATTGCGTGCAGTCCCTGTTGTGCATGTTTCACTGTCTTTGTATATTCTGCAGGCATTCTTGGAGTAAGTTACCAGAAGGTCCTTGTTTGTGAGTTGTGGAATCTCACTATTAGAATGGGAGGACAGTCATAAGTTAAAAAACCCACATGGTTCATGAAACAGCACTACAATTGTGTGTGCACCACACACAGCAGTGCAGCATGTGCACAGTGTGCCACACCCAGTGTGCCAGCACACATGTCCAGGCTTTTTGCACTGCTGTTCACTGCCCCCATGCTGCATGTCCTGGCTGCTCACTACTGCCATGGCTGCATCCATGGGCTGCTCATCACACCTGAGCTTCTACCTCCACACTACATGCATATTGGCTGCTCACCACTGCCATGTGCTGTATGTGTTGGCTATTCACCACCACTATGTGCTGCATAGACTGGGTGCTTATCTTTTGTATTATAAGAAAAAACAGATTGCATGTAGAAGCTGACTGATTAACTATCCCCACAGACTATCTGGCCCTGCAGCCACACACCCTCCCTCCCATGCAGCTGCTGCACTGGTGCCTGTGTCAGCTGAAGATGACACAGGACATTGGTATGTCCATCCTCCTGTGCCAGCCCATGTGCCCATGCTGCTGCCATAACAGTGTGTGGCCCCCTACCTGCCCATGTGGCTGCCATCTGAACAGCACACTGCATGCAGCCCAGTACTGCACCCCCACTGTGGTGCACCTGACAGGCACTGCATGGCTGAGGTGCCAGCTGGCAACAGTACAGTGCAGGAGGCTGCACAGGCCTGTGCTGCCCCTGGCCGCACATGTTGTGGCAGCAGCAGTGTGGTCCCTACCACCTGCCCATGGTGTCCTACCCCACCTGCATGTGGTCCCCTACTGACTGTGCATGTGGTCCCATATGACCCACATGCGTTCTCCTACCACCCGTGTGTGTGGTCCCTACCACCCACATGCGGTCTCCTATCCCACCTGCATGTGGTGTCTTACCACCTGTGTGCATGGTGTCCTACCCTGTGCACGGTCCCTACCACCTGCACACAGTGTCCTACCCCACCCATGCATGGTCCCCTACTGACTGTGCATGTGGTCCCATGCAACCCACGTGCATTCTCCTACCACCTGTGCACACGGTCCCTACCACCTGTGTGTGCAGGGTCTCTTACCACCTGCGCATGCAGTCCCCTACTGCCTGTATGCACATGGTCTCCTACCACCCACACATGGTCCCATACCACCTGTGCAAGGTGTCCTACCCCACCTACATGTGTGGTCTCCACCTGCATCTGGGGTCTCCCCCTGCATGCGGCCCTTTGCTGCCTGTACCACCACAGTACAAACAGTGCTGCCACTGCTGCACCACATGCCACATTTTTCCTTTCTTTCATTCATCCTCAACTTCCCTACAACAGAACTATCAATTGTATTCAACTTTCTGTCTATTGTTCATCTACTTCTGCTTATATATCATTGTTTCCTTTTATTCTGTGTTGCTACATATATCTTCAACTGTGATCATGTCTTATTAGTTGATATTTCAATCCAACAGGTGTTTACTCTATCTTCACATTTTGCAAATCTCTTGGTCAGTTCTATTCATACCATCTTTTTAAACAATAACATGTTGGGCAGAATGTTCAGGCAAGGACATGGATCAGTAGTGATCATTGTCACTACAATCCACCTGCAATGATATGATTCTATTGGTTTTCCAGTCTACAATAGTGACCATACAATTGATATTTCTATTTTGCTTTGTGTTTTTGCAGTTTTAAGAGTTGTTTTTTTCTGTCCTTCTATCTATTTGTAACCTACAATACTACTGCATCCCATCATTGCTATGGGTATGGGTTTTCATGCCTGATAGCCAGTGATAATCAATAGGGATGAGGACAGGATGGGGACATTCACAAGGTCTGTTGCAACTTATGCATAAATATTTGATTCTGTCTTATTTAGTCAATTATGCAATACAATAGGTCTATACTTTACAGCTGGAGAGATAATTGGAATTGGTCTGTCAGTTGGGGTTGGTCTGTAGATAGGTAGTGTATTATTTCCTTATATTTTCTGTTGCAACAACTGATGTATACTTTCACAGATGATGTCCCATTATTCCATGTTGCAGTGCAATGGGTTTTTACACTGGGGATGGGGACAGGGACAGGGATAGGGCAGGGACATTGGTGAGGAATGTTGCAACTCATTTAACTATGTCTGCTTTACTTAATGTCTTTACTTTATAGCTGGAGAGCCAATTACAATTAATCTGTAGGTTGGCATTAGTCTGTAAATTTGACTTGGTCTGTAGATAGATAGAGTATTATTTCCTTTTATTATCTGTTGCAACAACTTATGTATACTTTCACAGATGATGTCTTATGATTTGATGTTGCAATGCAACAGGTTTTTACACTATGGATGGGGATAGGGACAGGGCATAGACAGGGATAGGACAGGGATATTGGTGAGGAATGTTGCAATGCAATTGGATAGATCTTGACTGCATAGCTGGAGAGGCAATTGGAATTAGTCTATTGGTCTGTAAATTGGACTTGATCTGTGGATAGATAGAGTACTATTTCCTTTTATTTTCTGTTGCAATGAGCTGTGTATACTTTCATAGATGATGTCTTATGATTTGATGTTGCAATGCAACAGGTTTTTACACTAGGGATGGGGACAGGGATGGGCAGGGACAAGGATAGGATATGGACATTGGTGAGGAATATTTAACTATGTCTACTTTAGTTAATGTTGCAATGCAATAGGTCTTTACTTTATAGCTGGAGAGGCAATTGGAATTGGTCTGTAGATAGAGTACTATTTCCTTTTATTTTATGTTGAAACAAGCTATGTATACTTTCACAGATGATGCTTTATAACTCAATGTTGCAACACAACAGGTTTTTACACTAGTCAAGAGGAATCATGCACCAGCACGTGGGGCATATAGGACTCATTCTAGGGTGATGCTGCAGAGTTTTCCATCAATGATAGTTGTTCCTTTGACAGTTCTGATGCCTAGTCATGGTATCGTTTTGTTGTTTCCTAGATGAATGCTAAGAGTGGCCTATTGGACGGTCTTAGGGAAGGTCTAGAATGTTACTCCTGGTAACCAAAGTTTGGATATTGGCTTGATGAACATAATAGAGATTCCGGATGACGATGAAGAGTGGGATTAACGAGATGGTTATGAGGATAATTCCACCAATAACGATACGGAAATCCAGATTGACTTTTAGCGTAAGATGACTTAGTAATCTTCTGAGATCTTAGACCGAGTTCTTTAGAGAGGAGTGAGTTTATAGCGAGCTTAGGTCAAGTGCAGTAAAGGAGAATCCCTAGATTGCGAAGTTGACAAGACTGGAGTTTAAGACCGCCAGTTTGTCAACTATTTATACAAAACTAAAGATCTAAGTATAGTAAAGTTACGCAGTAAAGCGCAGTA
>QLPN01002368.1:10889-21886 GCA_003314395.1 Albatrellus ellisii | reverse complement strand
CACGTCGAACATTGCTTCAGACGTTGCCTAAATCGACAGTCAAACCAGTACACGTCTGCCTTCCGAAGAGGTGAGGAGATCCACCAGATGCCAAATAAAATACCAAACGTACCTGAGCCACTTATACTACGACTTTGTATCCTTGGTCATGTCTCGCTCAAGGGCAGCTAAAAAGGCGTCGGCTGCATCGAACGATGGAGATGTCTTGTTTGCTATGTGCTTCTTTGGATCTAAAGTCTCGACAGACTGCGACCCAGGTGCAGTGAACGGGTCAACTGGCACTTGTGTCTTTACAGTGGGAGGACCCATCGACGAGGAAGCATCTGCTTCACTTGGCAGGTCCTCTGGCCTCCCTTTCGCCTTTTTTCTCTTCGCCTCCAGCAACCGGCGCCTCTCCTCTATATCCCTCTTTCTCTTCGCTGCTGCGCGGCTACCACTCGTGCTGCCACCCTCCTGCAACCCCTCGACATCACCCGGTTTGATATCAACCGCGCCCGTCTCTCGTCTCGTCTTTTCAGTCTCCTCGCGTGCCTTGCGCAACTCATCCATTTGTTTCGTCCGCGCGTCTTCGTCACCAGAGAACTGATAGAATCCAGCACCTTTCGCGCGCACTTCTCGTGTTGAGTCGTAGTGTATGTTGAGAGGGTTGTTTTCCTCGGCGGCAGCGGCTTGGATCGCAGCTACGCGTTCGGCGGAGGGCTGATAGACAGGGAAGAAACCAACAGGGTTTTCTGTGACACCAATTGTTAGCTCAGACTGTGAAATAACTGCTGACTGCACTGCTCACCTATGACAATGCCGCTGCCGGCGCAAGTTGAAAAATATGTCAAAAGGAGAAATGATTAAGGAGAGTAACTCTGTTGTGTACTCATCGTCATCGTCGTCACCGCTCTCCTGCATTGATTGCGGCATGAGGTGCCTCGGTACTTCCGAGCGCGGGGCCGTTCGGGCCCTCCCAAACTCATCCACATACTCGATGATAGGATCGTCCTAGCCAGCAGTGAGATGAAGAAGACCGATGAATACAGGGTAGGATCGTACCTCTTCAGTTGCTTTTGGCACCGTCGAAGACTCGTCCTCGTCACCACTGTCGGGCTCATATGCACCGGAAGGCTTCGAATCGAACTAGGAGAGATGGCATTAGACAACGCCGGCAACTGCACCCTGAGAACACGTGCATCGACCAGGAGCGACTCGTACTGCTTGTCTGTCAAGCCACCCGTCTGCCCATTCTTGAGTTTTTTGTATATCTGGGCCTTCCTCTCGAGCGCTGCGCGAGCATGTTCAAGCGTTGGCTTGCTGATTTCTTCTAACTCAAGGTCCCGGGCTGCTCTAGAGTTGACGCCATTATTCTGACGTGACCATATTGTCGGTTTCTACCCAAAAGTGTTTAGAATGGAGGCCACGCTTGATTATATTAATGCATACTTTGTCTGTTCTCTTGACCCCGCCAACAACCGCAGTAACCTTTCCAGCAGCCTTTGATTGGGCGAGGTCTGCCTCGCGTCTGGAAAGTTCGGCCTTGAGATCAAGAAAAGACGACGCGTTGATACCAGCTGCTTTGGCCTTGCTCTTCGGCGCCATCGACAGTGAACGATAGAGAGAAAGAGAGCACAACGCCGCTGGGAACGCGGGCCGGTGAGTAACCGAGCGACGGGATGCGCCGGGCAGTATATAAAGAGCCTCGCTAGCATGCTGCGCGACTCGGTTTCCTTTCTGGCACCACCAGTGTGTTGAGATTGAGCCCCCCACTGCCTTGGGCAGTTTGGGTACTATGGCCTCCGTGAAAAAGAAAAAATACACATCGACTACGTTACGGTCATTTCCTCAGATCACTCAGATCGCTGTAACCCCTCAATTCTGTCTTCTGACTACACTTGTGTGGGCGTATACACTCGAATGTTGATCTGTGTTAGTTCTAAGATGTGAGTACCATTGCTTCTTGATGTCGTTGCGTCCGAAAACTCACCATAATGACTATCGAAGGTTGGCAAATCTTTTTATCCTTTGGCAAGCTGGTTAATCTGTCAGCCTGTCTATGAATCAGTTATAGTGTGAATAAGCGCTACTGATTGTATGTACACCTACCTCTTAGGTGAAAATCCAGTAGGCTGATGGTTGCTTTAGCCTCGAGAGGCTGGTGCATAATTAGCAAGTGCTTAGCACGTTTTCAAATCAAATAACCCAGGTCCCCCATACTGCACACCCGCCGTCTTTTGCATTCGCTATAATTTCCAGGGTGGTGGTGTTGTATATCCGTCGTATTGTTTGTGCACCATGTCGTTAAGAGTGGCAGTAGCAAATGACGATATATTCTTTCATGTGTCCTTGTCTTTAATTGGGAAGTAAGTATCATACTGGTTGAGAGCTATCGACAACAGCAGAAGATTCTTGAATTGCGCACTGATCGTGTACATAGGGAATGGAGGGTTGTAGATGTATCTACGCTCCAGCCTTCCAATAAGCAATGTCCCCATCGACCACTATAGATATTGGACCCAACTGAGCATCCAGTAACAGCAGCCGACAACTTCGATGAACACTCACTTTCATAAGGTTTACCCTGCTGTCTCAGCTTGCCTGCGGCTTTGACAGCGGCTTCGCTGCCATGCTCCCGTAGGTCTTCGTAAGACATAATTTCACCGCAGACGAATTTATTCTCAAAATCGGAGCTAAGAAAGATATTAGGATACCGAGTCACTGGTCCCTTATCGATGCTTACTGAATAACACCGGCCGCTTGGGGTGCTTTGATCCCTTTACGAATTGTCCATGCGCGTACTTCGTCAGGTCCGCAGGTGAAGTATCGGATGAGCTACGATTCAAATCGGATTTTATAGACCGAATAAATAAACCGTTTGGACAACGCACGTCAAGACTTGCGTATCCAGCATGTACGATCTTGTTGAGGCATGACGTAGCCCCAATTCTCTCCTCCTCCTCTGCCTTATCCTCCGGTGACATAACGGCAAGCCGCTCTTCCAAAGCAACAGAGAAAGGTATAAGCTGGTCCCCTGGGTTGTTGTCGTCGATCCATTTTTTAATTTTAAGCAGCCTTGAGCTACTATGTGAGCCCATAACGACATCAAGAAAGCATAGGAAGACTCATACCACTTGTTTTTCTTACGAGTATAATCGTTCTCGCTCAGGTTCACTATGTAAGTGACAGGTTTGGCAGTGAGCAGTTGAAGGCTATTAATGACGTCAATCTATTTGACATGACACATGTAAGCCTGCGGTACAGGAAAGATGGTGTAAGAAAATTCAGATGGTTGGATCATCTCATGGCAATGGGGCGTTACTCCCGCCTTCGACGAGCTGAGTTAATTCGAGCTTTAAGCTCTTTATCATCACGTAAAGGATAGAGTTGCGTTGACGGATACAGAAGTGTGCACTTGCCTCTTTGTTCGTCCATTCTGCCTTCCGAATATCTTGTTTATCCACAGCCAAGGTCTTGAGAACTTTCTCTATAGTCGCCTAGACTTCCTCACTGTGGTGTAGCTTCGTATTCAAAGTGGACACTCACGATTTCCTCTTTCTTAGCTTTATCCGCCAGTGAAGAATTTCCTAGAGAGCGAGTACTCTTCTTGAGCCCCTCCAAAGTTTTTTCGACCCATTCTATATCCTTGAGTCGCAACTCCGTCTGGATGATCGTCATGTCGCGACAAGGGTCCACAGAATTCTCCACATGTACGATCTCGTCGTCGTTAAAGGCACGAACGAGTTGGAAAATGCCATCTACTGCGCGGACGTGAGACAAGAATGCATTTCCCAGACCGGCCCCAGTGGATGCACCCTTGAGCAGGAATAAGGCATCAAAACAAAGAGAGGTTATAGTTTACTTACAGCGGTAAGACCAGCAATGTCAATACATGTCAGGTGCGCGGGAACACGCGACGCTGGCTTGTACACATCGCATAGCCAATCAAATCTGATGTCGGGGACGGGAACACGAGCCTCTTCGGGGTTGATGGTCGCGTAAGGGAAGTTGCCTACAACACCCAAACCTACATGTCGGAGCGCATGCCGTCACAATAAGTAGCTGTTTAGTCATCAAATACGTGGAATCGGACCTGAGTCCGAGAGGACGTTGAAAAACGAGGACTTTCCGATATTAGGAAGTCCTGGAAGGAAATATGAATTGAGCAGATATCTGGATGGGAGTTCGTAATAGAACAGACCCACGATGCCGATCTTCAAGTTATTGCCTGGCCGACCAAGCAAGACTTTTTTCTCTTGAGCGGCCTTTTTCGGAGGCATTCTCTTTTTCACAGAAAGTCGAGAAGATGCAAAAAAGAATCTACAAGAAGGAAAAGTACAAGGAGAAAGACGAGGAACGCAGCGTCCAAACCATCGATCTAACATCGAAAAAAAAATAGAAATGGTCATGTGCAACACGTGCGGACTCCTAAAATATGTCCTAAGCAAGATAATTTCTCACGCGATCATTACGGAACTAATCCGGCCGGGGACCGGACGCGAAGCCCTTGGGACTGCAGCACTGGCGCGCAGCACCTGTGAATTGTCACTGCCAACGACTGTAGCTCGCCATCGTTCCCCTCCCGCCTCTCTTGGCTCGATCCAATGAAGAGCTACCTTCTTTTAGTCTTGTCGTTGTTCGCCACAGCAGCTATGGCTCAGCCGCTGCTCACATCGGTCAATCCGTACGCTCATTTTTTTTTATTAACTTTGTAGTCTGTCATGCCCCGCATTTCCTCACGCCGTTGTTCTCTGCTAGTCAAGGTTTGACTGTTATTGCGCAGACAACTACAGATGCAAACGGACTTCCTGTCACCCAACCAGTGTGAGTCCCTAGCACAATTTTTGCCCATGGCGCTGATGTCGAGTTGCAATCAGGTCAACGCTCTCTCCCAGTGGTAGTTCGTCTACGCCGACGTCACCTACATCGCCGTCGATCACATCATCAACCTCAACAACCACTCTTATTACATCTACAACCATCCAGCAGGGACCTGTGGGACAGCCAGCGCCTCTTCCTGCGCAGGGAGAGACACCGTATCAATACACAACCACCGATGCGAACGGCGCCGTCACGGTCGTCAACGCTATCTTCACACCCTCATTCCCAGCGACTGTGACGCCGACACAGACCACAACGGGTACCATTCTCCAGTATAGTGAATGGCTCAGCGCAATCGGCAACGCGACTGCTGACTTGAACCAACCCGTCGGCTCGCAGGCGAGCGCGGGTTCGGGGGTTTACAGTGGCCACATATCTTTCATGATATCCCTGTTACTCATATTCATCGTAGCATTATCTTGACCACGCCTCAGCTGTGCATATACCCACTATCGTGCATCTCGTACTGCTTGGCATGTAGTTGATCGGGACTTTACACTGCACACTGTTGTCGAACATTAACTAAGTCTGCTCTCACATTCTATGGTATCTTTCCTTGCAGCATCCTTAGTAGACTGTGTACTTGTTCTAATTGTTGTCGAATGGATAAGAAATGCGGACAGGGGACTCGGCTATTGTTGATATGTTAATTGACCAATTACGGATGTCGATTGTATTGTATAAGAGCCGGAGCGGCATCAGACTAGTGCCGCGGCGATGCGCCGGTCCTCTTTACTCCCACTTACTACTCTCTTCTAATTTTCATGCTGCAAGAATGTCCATCACAGTTGTCGCCATCCTATTGATGTTCGACTCCAGTTTGGATCTTGCTGCTAACTGGGCTCCACTCATTCAAGAATATATCTTCCCTATACTTGACAGCCTGAACGAATTCTATCCGTCTCATTGTTCACAGGTATGTGCAAGTTCGTCTTGTCTTGTGAGACTCAATACTCTAAGCACTATCATCTCTTTCATCCAGTACCGAGTCTCCATTATCACTTATGGCCCCACTGACCACTGCGAATCCCCGCTCTTGGAGAAGCGATTTTTCATGTCTCTATTAGAATTCAGGAAAGAGCTC
Source organism: Albatrellus ellisii (assembly GCA_003314395.1). Taxonomy (NCBI): domain Eukaryota; kingdom Fungi; phylum Basidiomycota; class Agaricomycetes; order Russulales; family Albatrellaceae; genus Albatrellus; species Albatrellus ellisii. Next base: position 15,942 of record QLPN01002368.1, on the reverse strand, counting down.
GGGTCGCATTCTAAGCTCGGTATCGGTCGGACAGGTTCGGGCGGTTCTAAAGGGATGGCTGCTTTGGATGCATATGCTGCAGCCATTGAGGTTCGGGCGTGCCATTTCCTTCAATTCAGGCTGAAATTCACATCCCAGTGGTAGATGTTTGACCTTCTGCGGAGCCAGAACATTCTACGACTTTCCGTCGACACAAATGCTCTTGCTGTGGCTCCTTTCATTATCCATGCTGCCGCCGCCCCACCAGACAGCTCCCAGCGGCCCTCTTGGAATGATTCGCCGCTTCTTGATAACTTATCCTGGGACAGTATCCCCGCAGAAATTAAAAAGGTATAAGCTTTTCGTTTACCCCTGCCGAGTCTACTCGTCTTATATTTCGAAATCATTCGGTTGCCAGAGGAACATCAACTTCAGCATGATTCTTTTACGCCAAATTCCCAAATTTACTGAGATATTTTCTTCAGTAAGTTCAGTGGTTGCAGTCTGATTCTTAATCGTTGAGCAACTTCAGATTAATAATGGCCCTCGTGCACCTCCATGGATTAATGTCCAACCTCACCACTCCGTTCTGTTGTCTGCAAGCCTTTCTAGCCGAAAAGGTGTGGTTTTATTTATTCGTCCATCTTATTCGCTCATCTATGCGCAGCACCTCCGAAACGAGTGAGAAACACCATCACCCCAGAAAGCTCCCCAGGGACAAAACGTCTTAAGGTTGCGCAGAGTACTCCACAACCTGCGGCGAGCCCCGCCACCTCTGCACCTCAATCTAGCCCTTACATTCCTTCAAAGTCTGCACCTGTGGCCGCGCCCGCAAACGCAAACGCAAACGCAAACGCAAACGCGAACGCGAACTTAGCCGCGGATGCAGACGCAGATGCCGACGCAGACGCAGACGCAGACGCAGACGCAGACGCAGACGCAGATGCAAACATAAATGCAAACGCAAATGCAAGTGCGAGCGCAAACGTACCCGTAACTATGTCAACAACTGCACCACATGTACCGACGGTTCCTCCTGCTTCTGCGCTTGTGCAATCATCATCAACATCTGCAATTGCGTCGTCGTTAGCATCTTCAACAGCACCTACGTCTACTCCTCTACTAGTGCCGGCATCAGCTCCCATGCCTGCGCTTGCGCCTGTGGCCTCCAGCACTATCGTTCACACATCTGCTCCCGTCATCCCGTCCAAACCTCTGGAATCAACATTGAAGCCTGCTTCCGTACCCGGGAATGCTTCTGTGCGTGCAACTATTACGACTTCCCAGAGCCATGTCGAGCCAGCGCAATCAAAAATGGTGTTAGAACCCCCCTTCCAACCTGAAGTGCAGCCTCACGCGACGCAGACTTCTGTTCCGCGACAGATAAAAATGCCCGACATACGTGTTATTCTCGAGCATAAACAGAGGTTAGAATCGCAAATGATATTGCTCAAAAATAGGTTTTCAGCCGCAGCTACAGACAACAAACGAGAAGAAGCGGAGAAGATTGCACTGGAATTTCAACAGACTTGGCGCAACTTGCAAAAACTCGTTGCTTTCATCAAGGCACAAATTGCTCCCCCGCCACAAGGTGCGGAACAGGGCAATCAGCAGCTTGCAGCTCAGCGTCCTATTAGTAATGATCAAGCAGCGATGCCGAGTTTCTCTACCTCCCCTATGCCACCCCACTCGTCCCCCGTTATGCTGCCACGGTCATCGCCACACATGGCTAGTGGCAGCGTCCCAGTGGGCACTGTTTCTGATGCCCAAGCCAACTCCCTCATCACCCAGGGTCGGATGAAAATACCTCCCCAACAGGTTCCCCTGCATGGAGGGCAGGGCTCTACATCCCAGGCATTACAATTGCCGCAAAATATATCACCAGCTATGGCAGCACAAATGCAGAAGCTCATGGAGCATAAACGTGCACAACAGGTCAACGCGGCGCGACACCCGCCAGGTCCGCAAGTATTGCCAAATCTAACAGGATTGAACACTTCAGGCAGTAGATCAGAGCAAGCGGCCGACTTTTGGCGGGGGATCATCACCTGGAATGGACAAGACCCCATGACGCAACTGAATAAGACGGCCAACGCGCAAGTCATTGCCACGGCACTGCGTGGTTCGATGTATGTTTCATACTATGAGATGCATGCCTATGTCTAACACCCATTACACAAGGCAATCAGAAACGTGGCCCTCCGTTCTTAACCTGACACCTTCTGAGTCGGCGAGGCCGAGTGCCCCTGGAGATTTAGAGGAATGGCTCAGTCGACATCGATCTTCCATATGCAAGTTTGAGGCTTACCCGGGCACAACGCCTGTTGCCAAGTCTAACCAAGACCGCTTTGTTGGATTTGTGTCTCTCTTGAGAGAGAAGGGCGTCGTACGCTGATTTTCCAAACGACTCACGATCTTTATTGGCTCTAATGGGCAATATGTAGTATGCCATTGCGGCGTGGGACCTTCCTGGACGATTGAACAGTAGTAATATGCTGCTCATACCGTTTAGTGGAGAAACTCTCATCGCCGCCGTCTTCCCTACGAATGGCTTGCCAGACCTTCCTAGGCCGCAGAGCCTCACGGAGCCAATGCTGGCATATGCGCTGGAGCTTTTGCAGCCGCATGTCCGTGCTCTACCGATGGACCAACAGACCATCCTTGCACATAAGGTGCTGCACCTCCGATCCCAAGCGGTCAAAATGAAGGTATCTCAAAGTCTCCAGCCTCCACTTCACGGCGAGCCGGTACAGCAGCAAACACAACCGCCGCCACAACACGTCCAGCAAATGCAACAGATGCAGCAGGCGCAAAAGCAGTTTCTTCAGCTACAGCAGCAGCAACATCAGCTACAACAGCACCAGCAACTCCAACACCAGCAACTCCAACACCAGCAGCACCAACAACAACAACAACAACAACAACAACAACACCAGCAGCACCAACAACAACAACAACAACAACAACAACAACAACAACAACAACAACAACAACAACAACAACAACAACAACAACAACAACAACAACAACAACAACAACAACAACACCAGCAGCAGCAGCAGCGCATGCTCAATGCTTTCCCGCCTGGAACTCAGCTCACAAACGTCTTCGGCAACTTCCTCAACATGCAGAAAGGCGGGGGCTCGTCGCCGATGATGACGGTACAGCAAGCGCAGCAGCTCCAGCACCATCAACAGCAGGCACAGCAGCAACGCGCGCAGCAGCAGCAGCCCCAACACCAGCAAGCGTTCGTGGGGATGAACGAGCTCGGGATGAACGCGGGGATGATGGGCATCTCGGATGGAATGCTGGGTGGTATGGGCGGGCTGGGGTTAAGCGGGGCTGTAAGCGGGCTCAATTCTGGCTTGGCCAACGGCGGGATCAGCGGCATGACCACAGAAATGTACCAGTCGTGGATGCAGCGGAATGCGGAGAGCGGAGGTCAAGGTTCGGGTTGATGATGGGACTTCTTTTTCGTCTTGTGTTTTACAGTCTGTTCTTTTGTGTTTTCAGTCGAGTGGGTCGCCTAATGTATGTTTGCATAGTGTACATTACACTCCATCAAGGAATTATGGTTGTTGTAATACAGGTTTGCATTGGATACCTCACGGATCTTGGCAGCTGACAGTCTGTGGCAGAAGGTATGTAGTAATACAGGCTTTGGCTTTCTTGATGCTCGTTCCACTCCTCCCCTTCTTAGCTTACAGGCCCGGGTAACTGGGAGTCCCGTCAGTGCCTTGTATCTTTTCGTGATCTGCCAGATTAGCCTGCGCCTCGTAGACCGTAATCACAGGATCTCTCTTGCACTGGAAACGGAGATAATCAGCACCGGCCGACGAGACACAGAATCCATGGCACACCTCGCTCCAAGACCCGAGGAAGCCGACGTAGTATACCCGGGTGGTATCCGCGCCTTGCGAAGCGGGGAAGAAAAGCGTCACGGACGAGATGTTCGGGAACCTAGCGGGCCTGGGTGTGAGTGGCAACATGAGTGTCTGGCAGCGTTCTACAAGGAACGACACAAAGGCCTTACTTCAACGCGTACTCGCCAACCTCTCTGCCTTGCGCGACGCTGAGCTCCTGGGTCGGCGTCTTGTCGTTCGCGTCAGAGAAGTCCAGGTTGTCTGCATTGGCGAACTGGATGGGGTAGCTCAGATGAGCGAAGGAGTAAGAAAAATAAAGTAAAATAAAAATCGCCGGTGTGGACGGCAGCGGTGTGCGGAAAAAGGCACTGACCAGAAATACACTTGTCGGGGTTTGGTCTTGGGGTCCGGTTTTCAGGAGCAGCGATCGCAGCTTCACCGAGCCTGTGAAGGGCACGCGGATGATCCTAGATGGCATCTCTTCGATGAGGGTGGTCAATGGTCCCCGGCAAGACAGAGTAGTCTTACAGTTGATCGTCGGCGTCGGACTCGAGGAACTGGGGTTCGGTAACTCGTCAAGATTATGCGGCTGAGTGGTCGGACGAGCGTTAGCTGCACACCTGGGTCTCGTCCAGGCGTTCGTGCCATGGCTTTATGACTGTGCTGCCATCGGCGGACGCATTGAGGGCGACGACGTTGGGGCGGTCTATGTACATAAAGAGGTTGTCCTGAGGGCCCGAGGCCTGGGATGAGTGGTCATGGTCGTGACTGTGGTCGTGGTCACGACTCTCGTCGCTGCAGTGTGCATGGTTATTATGATTGTGATCGGACATCGCTCGGTGGTGTGTTTAGCAGATGCTAGCTTGTTGACTTGGCCGAGACCCCGCACATCACTCTCACGAGACCAAAGACGGACAAACAACCAAGCGTTATAAAGTGCTTTATGGTTTTTCTGGTTGCGTATGCAGGAGAAGGGTGTCTACGTTGCCTACTGAACTCACATCCATCTCCGGGCTTTAGTCTCAGTAAGTGCTTCAAAACTTGTCTTCTCTCTACGGGATGTGTACTTCGTAATTTGCGTTCGATTGTCGTCAGCCTCACACCAAAGGGGTGCAACGCCTATGCGCCCTGGGGTCGGCGGTATGAGACAATTCATTCATTTGCTGAGCAAAACTATCCAATTTTTTTTAAGTGATTTCGCTGACTAGATC